>CAUYON010070533.1:0-16842 GCA_963573935.1 Arctocebus calabarensis | reverse complement strand
TGTATATGGCTGGTGCCCTAGCGGCTTGAGCTACAGGCGCCAAGCCAACATCTTTATTCTTTTTTTTGAGACAGAGCCTTAAGCTGTCACCCTGGGTAGAGTGCCTTGACATCACAGCTCACAGCAACCTCCAACTCCTGGACTTAAGTGATTCTCTTGCCTCAGCCTCCCAAGTAGCTGGGACCACAGGTGTCCACTACAACACCCAGCAATTTTTTGGTTGTAGTTGTCCTTGTTGTTTGGCAGGCCCAGACTGTATTCAAACCTGCCAGTTCTGTGTATGTGGCTGGCACCTTAGCCGTTTGAGCTACACGCACTGAGCCAACATCTTTATTCTTGACAATAAATTTGTGGGATGCAGTGGGTCACACTTGTAATCCTAGAAATCTGGGAGGCCAAGGAGGATGGATTGCTTGAGCACAGAAGTTTGGGACCAGCCTGAGCAAGAGTGAGACCCTGTGTCTAAAAAATGCCCAGGCATTTTAGGCAGCATGCGCCTATAGTCCCAGTTACTTGAAAGTCTGAAGAAGGAAAATCACTTGAGCCCAAGAGTTTGAAGTTGCTGTGAGCTATGACGGTATAGCACTATACGCACGGCAACAAAGTGAAACTGGGCTCGGCGCCTGTGGCTCAACGGGCTAAGGCGCCAGCCACATACACCTGAGCTGGCGGGTTCGAATCCAGCCCGGCCCGCCAAACAACGAAAAATGCAACCAAAAAATGGCCAGGCGTTGTGGCGGGCGCCTGTAGTCCCAGCTACTTGGGAGGCAGAAGCAAGAGACTCGCTTGAGCCCAGTAATTGGAGGTTGCTGTGAGCTGTGATGCTACAGCACCCTATCCAGGGTGACAGCTTGAGGCTCTGCCTCAAAACAACAACAACAACAACAAAAAAACCAAAGTGAAACTGTCTCTAAAAAACAAAACAAAACAAAACCAACAAACCTGCCTTTGACAAAATCCAGTTGTTGATTTTTTTCTTTACAGACAGAGTCTTGCTATGTTGCCCAGGCTGGTTAGTTGTTCATTTTAATAAGCTCAATTTGTTGTTAGGAACTTAGGGATTTTTTAAAAACTAAACTGTATTTTTAGTGTTTTGTAGGATGCATGTGTGTATACATAAGTGTGAGGAGGTATGTGTGCTGTATAAGTGCACTCATGTGTATATGTGTGTGTGTGCATGTGAGTATGTTGCCAGTAGCCACATATTAGTGTGTGCAGGTCTATTCATGCACGTATGTGTATCAGTGTGTTTAAGTGCATGTGCATTTGAGGGCACCACACATACTCCCTTCAGAATAACTCGGGGCTCTTCTGAGGTCTACATCTTGAGTCCTCTCTCTGGACTTCTGTGCATTGGAGGTGTCCTTTGGAAAGGAAAATCTCACAGCATCACTAACCCCTGTAACTGCAACAGAATTTTTTTTTTTTTTTGAGACAGAGCCTCAAGCTGTCACCTGGGGTAGAGTGCTGTGGCATCACAGCTCACAGCAACCTCCAATTCCTGGGCTCAAGCGAATCTCCTGCCTCCGCCTCCCAAGTAGCTGGGACTACAGGCGCCCGCCATAACGCCAGGCCATTTTTTGGTCGCAGCCGTCATTGTTGTTTGGTGGGCCCAGGCTGGATTCGAACCAGCCAGCTCAGGTGTACGTGGCTGGCACCTTAGCCCTCTGAGCCACAGGCGCCGAGCCTGCAACAGAATATTTATGTTTAAATAATTAAGGCCACAGGTAGGGAATGTAGGGGACCCATTCCTGGAGGATATCTTAGCTTTCTTAGGAGGATGCTGTTGTGAGCCTGGTGCGGCAGAAGGACTGGAGGTCGCTGAGCTACACTTTCTGGGTACTAGCCCCACTGCACCCCTATAAATCTGGGGTGGCTGTGTTATTCCACTGAGCTCTTTTGAGTCCTGGTTTCCCATCTGCGGGATAGAGATTGGCCAAGGGGGGGCCCACGCGTGTCTTGGGGGGGTGGCTGCTGCCCTTCCCCCATCACGGCCGTGTGTGCCCAAGATAAGAAACGGGTCAATAAACTTTTTTTTCCCAAGATGGTCCAGGTTTCTCCATCCTCCGCAGCTCAGCCCCCGCGCGCCCAGCCCCTCCCCGCACTGGGGAAAGGTCAGATGTGAGGCGGCATCGACCCGTGCCCGGAGCCAGGCCCCCGGCCACGCCACGGCGGCGCTGACCGACTGACCACGCGCGGCCGGGAGTCCGGACGGTCGCCTGCCAATGAGAGAGAGCAGAGCGGCGGTTGCTGGGCAACGCAGCCGGGAGGAGGGGCGGGGACGGCGAGGCGCTGGAGCTAGGCTCCTAGCCGATCAATTGGGCGCCTGCACGCATGCGCGGCCCTTCGGCTGGGCAGGGGGCTGCAGCCGGCGCCCAGCGGGCATCGATCGCTGCGGCCCGAGGCGCTTAATAAGCTGGGAGAGGGGCTGCTGGGAGGGAGGTCGCCTCCGCCTCCCCCCCCCCACTTTCAGTAATAGTAATGACAACAACAGTGACCGCAGCTCGGAGAGACGGGATACCCAGGGAGGGGCGGTCTGTGTCCCCTTCAGCCCCCTGGGGTCCAGCCTTGTCCTTCCTCCTCCCTTCCCTCTGAGCCCCTCGTTCCCACCCGAACAGTGGGCTGAAGATCGCACTTGCCCCACAGGGCTGTCCTGAGCATCGGAGGGGCATGCCCCATTTTCACATGAGGAAGCGGAGACCCAGGGAAGGCACCTCACTGGCCCAGAGACACACAGTGGCCTCCCTTCCTCCTCCTCTTTCTCCTCCTCCTCTCTCTCCCTTGTTTTTTCTACCTTGGTTTCATCTTCTTAATATTTGTTGAGTATTTGCATGAGCTAGGCACTGTGGTAAGTGCTTGGCACATATCCTCTCACTGATCTTCAAAATCTCCTGAACTGGGTAGCTTGGCCCATTTTACAGAAGAAGAAAGGGGAAAAGTGAGACCATTCTCTTCTCTTTCCTCCTTTCACGCCTCTTCTCTTTCTTCCCCTCTGACTCTTCCCCCTATTTGTTTCTGTTTTGTTAGAGACAAGGTCTTGCTCTGTCGCCTACGTTGTAGTGCAGTGGTGTCATCATAGCTCACCTTCAACACCTGTGTTCAAGTGATCCTCCTACCTCAGCCTCATGAGTAGCTGGGACTACAGGCATGCACCACCACACCCAGTTAGTTTTTAAATTTTTTTGTAGAGACAGGGTCTTGTCATATTGTCCAGCCTGGCCTCAAACTCCTGGTCGTAAGAAATCCTCCTGCCTTTGCTTCCCACAGTGCAGGGATTACAAGCATGAGCCACCTCACCCTGCTATGGCCCTCCCTCTGCAAACAGGGGCAGATTCCCTGCTGCATGTACTGCTTGGGCAGGCATGAATGTTCTGGAAAACATAAGGGGCCTGACGGCTGCCCAATACCCAGCACCCAGCACCACGGTAGCACCCTTTTGCATTTTCTCAGGTTGGGTGGTATATTCATTTCCCTAGGTTGCCATAACGAAAGGCCACAAACAACAGAGATTTATTCCCCTACAGTTCTGCAGGCCAGAAATGTGACATCAAGGTGTTGGCAGGGTCACAGCCCCTCCTAGAGCTTCAGGAGAGGATCCTCCTGCCTCCTCCAGCTCCTAGTGGTGGCTAGAGGTCCTCAGTATACCTTGGCTTGTAGCTGCATTGCTCCAATCTCTGCCTTCACCATCACATGTCCTTTTCTCTGCATCTGTGTGTCCTCTCTTCTTTGTAAGGACACAGGTCATTAGATTTAGGGTCTGCCCTGATGCAGTATGACCTCAATTTAACTTTAATTACATTTGCTAAGGGTGTATTTCCAAATAAGTTCACATTCTGAGGTACCTGGTGGGCATGAATTTTGGGGGGACACTATCCCATCCATTACATATAGAGGGAGAAGACCATAGTCTTCTCCAGGGTCCCAGGACATGGCTCAGCCTATGACCCCAGGAACATGTTTAAAGAGGCCCAGAGCTTTAAAAACCCAACAGACAAGGGTTTTACCAAAATGGGCTCACAAGACCTCCAGCTGTCATGTGGGCTGTGTCTTTCACATAACCACAGGGGCATCTTCCATGTCATTAAAATTTCTCCTCCTCTACTGCCTTTAATGACTGCCTAGCATTACCCTCAAGGAACAGACAGCCACTATTCATCAATCCCCTTTGCTTGGGGAGCAAGGCTAGTCCCAGCACATTTTGTTCTGAAAAACAGTGCAATTGCCCAGGTCGTGGATAATACATTGAAATCAACTGGGGAGGCTCGGCGCCTGTGGCTCAACGGGCTAAGGCGCCAGCCACATACACTTGAGCTGGCGGGTTCGAATCCAGCCCCCGGACCCGCCAAACAACAATGACGACTGCAACCAAAAAATGGCTGGGCGTTGTGGGGGGCACCTGTGGTCCCAGCGACTTGGGAGGCAGAAGCAGGAGACTCGCTTGAGCCCAGGAATTGGAGGTTGCTGTGAGCTGTGATGCCATGGCACTCTATCCAGGGTGACAGCTTGAGGCTCTGTCTCAAAAAAAAAAAGAAATCAATTGGGGATAAGAATGTGGATAACAAAGAACACCCACACGCACACACACTACTGAATAAATAACATTTAAATTTTGTTACCCCACCTCATAGGAAGCCAACATCACTGAAACACAGAGTGACACCCAGTGATGGAATAGGCAGGCTTCTTCTCCCTTTAAATTTCCTTTAAATTGAGGTAAAGTTATACAACATAAAGTCAACTATTTCCAAGTGTTGACTCAATGGCATTTAGTACATTCACAATGTTGTGCAACCTTCACTTCTATGTAGTTCCCAAACATTTTCATCACTCCCCTGATGAAATCCTGTCCCCATCAGCAGCTATTCTCTTCCCTTCTCCAGTTCCTGGCACCCACAAATCTACTTCCCATACCTGTCCTGGACACTTCATATAAATGGAATCTCACACTGTGTGTCCTTGTGTGTTGGACTTTTCTTCTTCTTCTTCTTCTTTTTTTTTTTTTTGAGACAGAGCCTCAAGCTGTTGTCCTGGGTACAGTGCTATGACATCACAGTTCACAGCAACCTCCAACTCCTGGGCTCAAGTGATTCTCCTGCCTCCGCCTCCCAAGTAGTTGGGACTACAGGCACCTGCCAGAATGCCGGGTTATTTTTTGGTTGCAGCCGTCATTGTTGTTTAGCGGGCCTGGGCTGGATTCAAACCTGCCAGCTCCACTGTATGTGGCTGGGGCCCTAGCCACTTGAGCCACAGGTGCCGAGCCTGGACTTCTCTTCTTGAAATCAATTGGGGATAAGAATGTGGATAACAAAGTGTGGATGGTGTGGATAACATGATGTCCTCAAGGTCCCTCCATGTCATAGCCTGTATCAGAGCCTCCTTTTTTTTTTTTTTTTGGAGTTTCTGGCCGGGGCTGGGTTTGAACCCACCACCTCCGGCCTATGGGGCCAGCACCCTACTCCTTTGAGTCACAGGTGCTGCCCCAGAGCTTCCTTTCTTGTCATGGCTGAGTGATATTCCAGCAGGGGGATGGACCACATTGTGTTTATCCGCTCACTCATCCATGGATACTTGGGTCGTCTCCACCCATTGGCCTCTGTGGATCGTGCTGCTGTGCCTACAGCCTTAGCTCAGTGTCTTCTGGCCTCACCAATTTCTGTCAAGTGGACCATGGGCAGTAAGCAGAAGCCACATGGGGTGAAACATCCCCTATCCCTGCTCACTTGGGGCTTCCAGGAGGGGTCTTGGATGGAGCCCCAGATGTGGGGCAGGATACACTTGAACTTACATCCCTGTGCGGATAACAAAGAAAACCCCTTGCACATGCTTACTACAAATAAAAAGGCCCTTGAGCAGGTGGCTTTACCTCTCTGAGCTTTGGTCTTGCCATTTGTGAACAGGGGTGGTTGTGATGATTAAACATGATTGGGCAAAGCACTGGAACTTAGCAGTGCCCCCAAGATTACCAGGACATTCAAGGTGCGTGGGGATGACATTTCTATGGTGTGCAGGCAGCCGGTCATTGGGGTGCAACATGGAGAAGTTCCCTAGACCCCTAGCTCTGTGGCTCCCTGAAATCCTGGGT
Source organism: Arctocebus calabarensis (assembly GCA_963573935.1). Taxonomy (NCBI): domain Eukaryota; kingdom Metazoa; phylum Chordata; class Mammalia; order Primates; family Lorisidae; genus Arctocebus; species Arctocebus calabarensis. Next base: position 10,760 of record CAUYON010070533.1, on the reverse strand, counting down.
GCAGGAAGCAGGCCCTGGTGATGGGGAGACAGTATAAAGTGGTGAGGGTGAGGGTGGTCTTTGTTTGAATCCCAGTTCTGTGACCTTGGGTAAGCCATTTTCCTGATTTGTGCCTCAGTTACCCCATCTGTACAACAGAGGCCATGAGATCAGCAATTTCCAAGCCTCGGCTCAGAGCGGGGATGTGGAGCAGGTCCTCAGGAAGTGATTCTTGCTGGGGCTGCTGTTATGACAATTTTGAGATTATTCTTCAGTGCTGCCGCTTTGGTATCCACCACTGCTGGACCCTCAGAAATATGAACCTCCTCTCGGGGCTCGTCCCCAGACCTGCAGCAGCATACAAATGCTGTGGTTATTTCTGATTCATCCTGGGCCCCAGAAGAAATACATTTTCTTCAATTATTAATCATTGAGGTGTGAGAGATACACAGAAATGAAATTAGCTCTCTGACCTTTGGGGAGAGGATGCGAGCAGGAGCCCTGCTCAACACAGGTCAGAAGCGGGGCTGAGACTCAGGGTGGTCGAGGGAACTCGAAAGGGGTGTATGGTGGAAGGAGAGGGAGGGAGGGAGGCCACTGGTTTCACTTGCCTTTTCTCTCCCCTTCTGGGAACTGGTTTAGGTGGTAATTCTGGGTGTGTTTAGGGGCTGGCCTGAAAGGAGGGAGTTGAGTGAGGTGGAATTCCCCAGCTGGGCCTCAGTTTCTCTAGTGGTTAGAGGAGGGTCCAGCCCTCCCAGCCTGGGCTCCAAATGTCTCCTTCTACCTTAACAAAACTCTCAGCAGACTCCCTCCTATGGACTCAACCCAGTGGAGAACTGTGTCAAGCCACAGAGCGTCTCCCAATCTGGGCTAGGAGGGAGGAGCCAGACACAGCCCCAAGGATGGGCCCTGGGGAAGGACCTTGGAGGGTGAAGAAGTTCTTAGCAGGCGTAGGGAGCAGGGAAAGAACTCCAGATGGGAGAAGCTTCTCAGCCCCAGGCTGGGTGGGATGAAAGTAAGTGTGATGGCACCTGGAGCCTGAAGCAAGACCTGGCTGTTTGGGAAGCCTGTGGCTAGACTTGCAGTAAGACAAGTACGGGGGGAGGGCTGAGTTCAGACATGGACTTGGAAGTTGCCTGATACAGTCAGCCTGCGGACAGCAAGAGAGAGGGAGAGGCATAGGAATTGGTGGCCAGTGGGTCATGCAGGGTGAGGAAAAGGAAGCAAGGCCAACACTGAGGCCTGCAGGACACAGGCACAGCTCTGGGGAATAATGCTAATTGGCTCATGTCATGCCTTTGCTCTGTATCTGTCCATGGCTCCCTATTACCCCCAGGATTAGAAACCAAATGTGGCCCTTTGCACTTTCCCTTCCCTCTATGCCCCCATGCTATGTTTAGCCTTCAAGTCTTTGCATATGCTGTTACCTCTGCCCTAGATGAGAAAGGAGTAAGCACCTAAAATGGGGGAGGAAATGCACAAGGGGGACCATCAGGAAGCCAAGGACTCCAGACAGGGCACATAGCACCATACCCATTTTACCAATCAGGCAACTGAAACATGGAGAGGTAAAGAAACGCACTCCAGGTCACACAGCAGGGAAGAGGAGCAGCCAGATTTTCCGTCTTAATTCCAAGTCGGCCAAAACCCTTGAGGAAGGATTTTGGAGTCCAGAGGCCAAGCAGCATACTGGAAGAGGGGAGGAGGATGTTCTGAGCAGCAGTGATGGGGGCCAGTCCTCTCTCCCCCAGGGCTGGCGTCCTTGGGGCCCCTGGGGCTGCGGCCTAGGAGGGTGGAGGGCAGGTGCAGGGGCCGCCTCTCCTCCCAGCCCCTCCAGGGCCGCAGGCACTGATCAGCAGAGAGCGATCGATCGATGGCGTATTGAGCACTTTTCAAGCTTCGGTGATTTTTGTGGATTCAGTGTAAACCGCAGGCCCCCCCCCCCATCGACCTCGGGTGGAGGCGCCTCCTCCCCGCCATAGCGGCACTGACAGCTCCTGCTGAGGGCTCTTCATTGGGGCACTCCTTCCCCTCCTGGAACCAGCCAAGGGAAGGCGGGGTGCCCAGGAAGACCTGTGTGGGAAAGGGAGAGGTGGACAGTGGCAAGCTCAGGAAGGAGGCCAGACCAGGAGACAGGAAGGCTGGGTCGCTGAGCTTCCCACCCATCCAAGAATCCCTTTATGGTGGGAATTCTGCTCCTCCCACCCCCTTCCTGAGGCCTCTGCCAGATCCCAGCTCCAAGCCCAGCAGAGGCCTCCCTTGTTTGCTGCCTCCTTTGTGTCTTTCTTTTGATTTCCTCACAAAGGTACAGTGAATACTTGGAAAGGGAGTTCCAGAAGGCTTAAACGCTGGGCATGCAACCTGTACAAAGTAATCCCACTGAAGCTCTTTGTTCATCACCTGTGTACCCACTGCTCCAGCCTGCACTTCTGTGCCCATTCATGTGTCTACTCATCTGACCTACACATGGATTCATGCCCAATCCATTCATCCACCTGCTTTTCCTCCAAGACACCCACTCACACAGTTAACAAGACAGACATTTACCAGCATGCATTACTCGCTCATCTGATGACTCAACTATCCATCCATCCATCTATCCACTCATCATCCATCCACTAATCCACCCAATACTCATTTATCCATGCATCTACTCATCCATCTTATCAATCCTTCATGCCATCCACCCATCCATCCACCCATTCACCCATCCATTTATTTATCCTTCTAGTGATACATCTATTCACCAGCCTATCTATCCATCCATCCACTTATCTATTCTTCAAGCTATCCATCCATCCATCCATCCATCCATCCATCCTTTCAGACATCTCTCCATTCCATTCATCTACCCATTTTTCTTTTTTTTTTTTTTTTGTGCAGTTTTTGGCTGGGGCCGGGCTTGAACCCGCCCCTTGATATATGGGGCCGGCACCCTCCTCCTTGAGACACAGGCGCTGCCCCCATTTTTCTATTCTTTCTCCCACAAGTACACACCCATTCACTCCTCAACCTATCTACTCACTCACCTAGCCAGGTACCCATGCACTCACCCATTCACCAAACTATTCACCCATCCATTCCTGCATTCACCAACTATTTCGACCACTCATTCATCCATTCACTTATTCATTCTTCTACCTATCCACCTCCCCCACACTCATATACCCACCCATTTATTCATTCATCAATCCTTTCACCGCCTATCCACTTACCCACACATTTACCCATCCACCCTCTCATCCATCTGTCTATCAGTTCACTCATCCACTCTTCTTCTCCCCATTGGCATTTTCTGTGGTCACTCCTGGTCATCTTGATGCCATGCTCTGAGGACAAAGACAAATCTGATCTGGCCTCTGACCCAGTGATTTCCTAGATCCAAGAATATGTATCTATATGTGTATATAGAGAGAGGTTCATCCCAGACAAGGGCTGACATGAGGTATTGGCTCATCTGAGCAAGGCGTCATTTTACAGAGGACTAAACTGAAGCCCACATAGCTGGTGGGGTGGGTCTGGGGGCAATGCCAGGACTGCCTGGCACCATGGCCAGCTGCCACATCTATGGTAGTCTGAGCAAGACCTCTGGGGGGGGGACCCCCAAGAGTCTATCTCTGCAGCCCTTTACTGTCCTACCCTGGGCTGCCCTCTCCTGCCTGTCTCTGTCCCTGTTGAGGCTTATGTTCTAGTGGGAGAGATAGGACAAGCCAGTGCCAGAGTAGAAACTCCAGTGTAGCCAGACAGATTCCAAACCCAGACAGTCCCCTGCTTGGGCTGGACTTGTAGATGGGGGAAGAACACATCCTCCCTTCCCTGCCCCACTGACCATGGGGATGCTGAGCCGTGGGTACTGCAGGCCCCAAACCCAGGCAGGCGGGAAGAGGGAGAAGCCGCCATGTCACAGCCCAAGAAGGAGACAGAGGCTCTGAGATCCCCCTTCATAATTAATAAATGAAGAATATGGTTGTTAATCGATGGAACTGTGAAGAGAATATTGATTCTAACCTCATGCTATTTTTTTTTTTTTTTTTTTTGTGCAGCTTAGATTTTTACACCTCATTTAGATCAAGGCTTCCCTGGGGAACTCTTAAAACCAAAAGATATTTACAAAACTCCAGTGGGGAGGTATGATGTTGGGGCTAAGCTATAAAAAGGGGGGAACTGGGGAGCCAGCAGCCCCAGGGGCAGGGGTGAAAATCGAAGGAAAGAAATATTATTTATCATCAAAGTTGCCAAATCACTGTGGCTTTCCTTGAAGCAGCTATTTAAATATTTGATTAAGTATCAATTATTGTGAGTGTTCAGAAAGGTCATCGGGCAAATTCACAAGAGGCCATGGGGGAAATTTAAGGGGTAGAAAAATACATTCTGTTATTTTATTTTTATTCCACAAACAACAGTGTCTGGGTTAGTAACACCGTATTACAATGAATACCATCAACCACAACAAAAAACATCAATCTCATTGTTCCAGAGAGAAACCTTTTGAAATTTCTTGAATGCAAACATGCACATATATGTAAAATAATTGCACATAAATTCTGAAGAAGTTTACAAAAACGGCTTCGTACATTGTCTGTGATCTGCAGTACTAGGTTAGCAGTTCTTTCTTTCTGCTTGAAAGTCATGATGGGCTCAGCTCCCATAGCACAGTGGTTATGGGGCCAGCCACATACACCAAAGGTGCCGGGTTCGAACCCGGCCCAGGCCAGCTAAACAACAAGGACAACTGTAACAAAATATGACCACTGAGAGTTTGAGGTTGTTGTGAGCTGTGACACCATGGCACTCTACTGAGGGCAACCTAGGGGGAATCTGTCCGAAAAAAAAAAAAAAAGAAAGAACAAGTCATGAGGAAATGCTCAAAAGTGAAACGAAGAAAATATAATTAGTGGTAATTTCATTTATTGGGACTGAAATAGTTCATCTCTTTCTCTCTCCCTTTTTTTCATAACCTTTTTATTTTGGAATAATTTTAAATGTATAGAAAAGTTGTAGGGCAGTGCCTGTGGCCCAAGGAGTAGGGCGTTGGCCCCATATACCAGAGGTGTCAAGTTCAAACCTAGCCCCAGCCAAAAACTGCAACAAAAAAAAAAAGAAAGAAAAGAAAGAAAGAAAAGGAAAGGAAAGTTGCAAAGATAGAACAGAGATTTCCTGTCCATGCCTCATTCAGCTTCCCCTGAGGTTCATACTCCAATAAGTATGATATCAATAGGGATAGAACAATATATCTCACGATCTTTATTTAGATTTCACCAGGTTTTTCTCTATTGTTCTTTTTCGATTTCAGAATCCTACATTGTTTGACACCTCTCTTATTAATATTTTGATCCACACCAGTTTGGACTTTTTAAAAAAGCAGATATAGTTAGAGACGTGAATAGGGGTTTTTTCCTTTTCTTTCCACTTAAAATTATATAATGAGCCAGGCATTGTGGCTCACATTTGCAGTCCCAGCTTCTCAGGAGGCTGAGTCAGGAGGATCACTTGGGCTCTCAAGTTTGAAGCTGCAGTGAACTATGATGACACTATGGCACTCCAGCCTGGATGACAGAGAAAGACCCTGTCTAAAAGAAAAAAAATGAAAAGTTATATTATGAACATTTTTAGGCCAGTAGATATCTTCACAATTTCTGACAGCCATATTGCCTTCACCAAAGTAACCAAGTTTTTATCTTTCTTTCTTGAAAGGTTAAGGTGAGATTCACATTCATTAAGCATTTTAATGTGTACAATTCAGTGGTTTCTAGCGTATTCACAGACTCATATAACCATCACCTTTATCTAAATCCAGAACATTCTCATCACCTCCAATCCCATGGCACTGCAGCATTCTACAGCTTCTCAAGTTATCTGTATGTTTTTGTTTTTGTCTTTGTGAGACAGTCTCACTTTGTTGCCCAGGCTAGAATGCCATGGCATCAGCCTAGCTCACAGCAACCTCAAACTCCTGGACTCAGGCAATCCTCCTGCCTCAGCCTCCTGAGTAGCTGGAACTACAGGCACCTGCAACAACACCAGCTAATTTTTTTATTTTTAGTAGAGACTGTGTCTTGCTCTTGCTCAGGCTGGTCTCAAACTCCTGAGTTCAAGTCAGCCTCCCACCTCAGCCTCCCAGTGAGCTGGGATTACAGGTGTGAGTCACCAGACCTAGCCAAGTTGTCCACATCTTTGTTAAAAAAAAAAAAAGTATTAAACCTATTGAAGTTTATTAAAGTTATTAAGACCCTAGTTGACATAGAATGCATCAGTCATCAGGTGCCATAATAATGCCATGTAAAAAAAAAAAAGGCAAAATCTCACTGGCATATAGAAGTGTGTATCATAGACAGCAAGCTATAACAGCATGAAGCCTGTTGCTCCGAGGACTAGGAGTGGTTAACTGGTTTGGTTTTGCATATCTTTTTTTTTTTTTTTTTTTAAGAGACAAGGTATTTCTCTGTTGTTCAGGCTGGAATGCAGTGGTGTGATAAAAGCTCACTGTAGCTTCCAATGCTTGGCCTCAAGTGATCCTCCTACCTTAGCCTCTCAAGTAGCTGGGACTACAGGTGTATACCACAACCTCTGACTAAGTTTTAGAATTTTTTATAAAGATGGGGTTTATCCAGACTGGAGTGCAGTGGTTCTCTCATAGCTCACTACAGCCTCCACCTCTTGGCCTCAAGTGATCTCCACACTTTTACCTTTCAAAGTGCTAGATCACAGGCATAAGCCTTTGAGCCTGCCCTGGCTTTGCTCATCTTAACTAGGCTCACTCACATGTCTGGGGCTGCTTAGTTGTTGGCTGACTGAGGTAAAATTGTCCATATGACGGGGGTAACTCAGCTTCCTCACTCTACCCCTGGCAACCAGAGCGTAGCCTTTATGGCAGACACACCCGAGGTTGACCCTCCTTCCCCAGTGAGTCACATCTCATACAGACCCATCCCCTTGAGTGTGGGTATTACTTGTGACTTGATTCTAACACAGAGACTATGGCAAAGGCGAAGGGATTTTGCAAATGTAATTAAAGTCCCTACTCAGGTGACATTGAATCAGTCAAGTGGCAGGGCCTGGCCTAATCCAGGTGAGCCTGATTAAAAGAGGCATAAGTCTCTCTCAAGTTAGAGATTTCACATCAGCTGAGGTTCTATCTTTCCTGGCTTTCTTTGAAGAAGCCACCCTGGATTTCACAGCTTCAAGGAGCTAAATTCTCCCAATAACCCCATTCGATTGCAGTTTTTTGGTTTTTTGCCACAGATGGGTTTGACAATCCTATTAGTTAGAAAGAGTTCCCCAAGCCCCAGAAATGAATGCAGCCTCATTGACACCTTGGCTATAGCCTTGTGAGATCCTAGGCAGAGGAGGCTGTTAAATTTTGACCTACACAAATTACAAGACAACAAATGGCCATTGTTTTAAGCTACTAAACTTGTGGCCATTTGTTACACAGCAATGGGTGACAAGTACACTTGCACATCTTTTTTTCTTTTTCTTTCTTTCTTTTTTTTTTTTTGAGACAGAGTCTCAAGCTGTTGCCCTGGGTAGAGTGTTGTGGTGTCACAGCTCATAGCAACCTCAAACTCTTGGGGTTCTCTTGCCTCAGTCTCCCAAGCAGCTGGGACTACAGGCGCCCACCACAAAGCCTGGCTATCTTATTATTATTATTTTGGCTGTAGTTGTCATTGTTGTTTGGCAGTCCCAGGCTGGGTTCGAATCCCCCAGCCCCAGTACATGTGGCTAGCACCCTACCCACCGAGCTACAGGCATTGAGCCTTGTTTTCTTTTCTGAAGCCTTTTGAACTTTTTTTTTTTTTTTTTACCAGTCATCTTTTATTTGGAGGTTAATTCTCCCTAGGATGTGAAAAGATTCAATTAGGCTTGAGTTCCTCACAGAAGGTGCTGGACCAAGGAGATCAAGGTTAGGAATGCAGAAGGCACCCCCCCACGGGCCCCTCTTCAGTGGTACTTGTGTAGTCGCTCATGTTTGAGCTCCTTGTAAGAAAGACAATAGCTGAAAAGCACGTAAGCTGCCAGCACCATAGTGACCCCACCGATGCTCCCCTTCTTCACGTTGATGTACTTGTTGTAATACCGGTAGTAACCTCTTTGAAAGGCTCCGACAATGGTGAGGCGTGAAATCCCGCATCAAAATCCAACTTGGTGGCTCGGCGCCTGTGGCTCAACGGTCTAAGGCACCAGCCACATACACCTAAGCTGGCGGGTTCGAATCCAGCCCCCGGGCCCACCAAACAACAATGACGGCTGCAACCAAAGAATGGCCGGGAGTTGTGGCGGGCACCTATAGTCCCAACTATTTGGGAGGCGGAGGCATGAGACTTGCTTGAGCCCAGGAATTGGAGGTTGCTGCGAGCTATGATGCCATAGCACTCTGTCCAGGGTGTCAGCTTGAGGCTCTGTCTCAAAAAAAAAAACAAAACAAAACCAAAACCCAACTTGGCAGCTCCCCTAGTTTGACATCTATGAGTTTCTTTTCCTTCACTGATACTGCTGATGCCATCTTGGAGCTCTAAGCCTTTTGAACTTTTATTTTTGCTCTCCTTGTTGCTGTGAATGAGTTCTTTTCTCATATACTATTTCCTAATGGGTTACTGCCTGTTTGTGGAAAGCTATTACTTGTTTAATAGATTCACAGTTGAACACACTGATAGTTCTTCAGAAACTCAGAGATTTCCATGATACACTGACACCATCTGAAAATAATGATAGTTGTATCAGTTTCCTATCACAGCTGTAATAATTTACTATTCACTTTATAGCAACAATGGGAAAGTAACCTACTAGTGCTTCCTTCTGTTATTATTTACTCAGACTATTTTGTTTTCCTGCCTTATTGAGTTGGCTATCATTATCAGGGTGGAGTTAAAGCACAGTGATGATGTTGATGAATTACTTTGGGTCGTGGAAAAAAGGTAAAATATTCTAGGATATTTGCTGGTACCAATTTTGTGCCCAACAAAGGCCCCACATGAATGACCTGTTCCCCGTCTATTCTTATTCCCTTAGAATTTCTGTCAAATGTTTTTGGTATCTATTAATGGAACCTCTGGCTTAACTCTAATCTGTGATGAAAGTGGAGTATATGAATAGATTTTTTTTTTTTAGAGATAGAGCCTCACTTTATTGCCCTCGGTAGAGTGCTGTGGCGTCACAGCTCACAGCAACCTCCAGCTCTTGGGCTTAGGTGATTCTCTTGCCTCAGCCTCCGGAGTAGCTGGGACTACAGGCACCGGCCACAACACTCAGCTATTTTTTTGTTTCAGTTTGGCTGGGGCCAGGTTTGAACCCACCACTTTCGGTATATGGGGCTGGCTACCTACTCACTGAGTCACGGGCACCGCCCGGGAATAGATTTTCTAATACTGACTAAATTCTGCCATCCTTAAATCAGCCTGACTTGATTTGAGTGGGTTTTGCCTTCAAATATCTCACTGGCTGACTTTGTGTTTCCCATCCTTGAATGGTTTTGCGTGGCCTGTGGTTTCTTTGTTGTTCTATCATTGGCAGATTTGGTTTGGGGATCTGCTGTTATCAAAAATAATTGGGGGGGGGGGTCGGTGATTGTAGCAAATTGGATTACGGCGCAAGCCACATACACTGAGGGTGGCGAGTTTGAACCCGGCCCAGGCCTGTTCAACAACAACAACAACAACAACAACAAAAATAGCCGGTGTTGTGGTAGGCACCTGAAGTCCCAGCTACTTGGGAGGCAGAGGCAAGAGACTTGCTTGAGCCCAGGAATTAGAGGTTGCTGTGAGCTGTGATGCCACAGCACTCTATCCCAGGGGACAGCTTGAGGCTATGTCTCAAAAAAAAAAAAAAGATTGCACCGGCATCAACAGGTGCCCGGCTGGCCATTTTTTGGTTGCAGCCGTCATTGTTTGGCAAGCCTGGGCTGGATTTGAACCCGACAGCTCACGTCTACATGGCTGGTGCCTTAGCTGCTTGAGCCGCAGGTGCCGAGCCTAAAATAAAATCTGAAGGGTTCCCTCTCAGCAACTGACTGACTGGACCCCGTCTTAGCCAAGAGGATTCCTAAAAGTGAGTTGCTAGCCGTGAGAAAGGAGATCAGGCATGCCTCATCTTGTCCCCACCACTTCTTAGAGAGATTCTCTGTGACTCACTAACAGGCCTAAGGCTATGTGCGACCTACCTGCAGGTCCTCAATGTACATAACAAGCCCTTTGTTATGTCTGTCGAGTGCTTTGTCTCTAACTAACAGACCCTTTACCTTACACATTCCTTTTCACTGACTCCTGGTCTTTTAGACAGAGCGTATCTCAGCCAATTGTTGCTAAAGAATCTTTAAACCTACCTATAACCTGTAAGCTCCTGCTTCCAGATGTCTCACTTCTGGGGGCCAAATCAACGTGTTAATTCATGACTTCACCTGTAATCCCTGTCCCCCTAAAATGTATAAAATCAAACTGTGACTTAACCACTTGAGTCGATATGCTCAAGCCTTCTTTGGTGTTGCTCCAGGTCATGGTCCTCAAATTTGCCTTAGAATAAACCTTCTGGCTCAAGCGGCTAAGGCGCCAGCCATGTACACCTGAGCTGGCAGGTTCGAATCCAGCCCAGGCCTGCCAAACAACAATGATGGCTGCAAGCAAAAAATAGCCGGGCGTTGTGGTGGGGGCCTGTAGTCCCAGCTATTTGGGAAGCGGAGGCAGGAGAATCACTTGAGCCCAGGAGTTGGAGGTTGCTGTGAGCTGTGACGCTACAGCACTCTACCCAGGGCGGCAGCTTGAGGCTCTGTCTCAAAAAAAAAAAAAAAA
>CAUYON010070528.1:0-18518 GCA_963573935.1 Arctocebus calabarensis | reverse complement strand
TGTTGTGGCGAGTGCCTGTAGTCCCAGCTACTCGGGAGGCTGAAGCAAGAGAATCACTTAAGCCCAGGAGTTGGAGGTTGCTGTGAGCTGTGATGCCACAGCACTCTACCGAGGGTGATAGAGTATGACTCTGTCTCTAAAAACACTAAAAATTAAAAAATAAAAAAAAAAATTACAGGGGCAGTGCCTGTGGCTCAAAGGAGTAGGGCTCTGGCCCCATATACCAGAGGTGGCAGGTTCAAACTTAGCTCCAGCCAAAAGACTGCAAAAAAAAAAAAAAAAAAAAAATTACAGTTTTTCAGTAGAAAAGTCCACAATAATCATTTTGCCTCAGTATTTAAAATATGGATATCATATCAATTATTTCTGATATTAAAATAACTACCGAAAACTCAAGTTTTAACATTTGACCATCGACAGATATTAAGTGTCACACTTCCTTTGTCTCCTTTTACCTCATATTTGAGCAAGAAAGTGAGACAATTAAATACCAAGACATCCACTGCCATCTCTCTCCAGACAGATTTTGAGCCCTTCTCTCTGGAGAAACTTTGTGCTGCTTGCTGTCTAAGTAATAACCTTTTCCCCCCATGTTTATTAGTGTCCGTGTGTCAATTTCCCTGACTTCTGTATTAATTCTTGGTCCAGAAGCTGCTCGGAATTCCCCTGTAAAGCAATAAGGCAAACCACATGACCGGTGGGACACTGAATTATGATTCATTCATCTTCCTTCACCATTCATTCTTTTCCCTAAAAAGTAGAAGAGAGTGTCCCTACTCGACAATCAGTTTGACAACTTCAAAAAGAAAAATATGAGATGATCGTATGCACCTATTTTCACGCCACTAGGGAGCGACATGCACAGTTACAGAAGAAAAATATCTGGTCCCTTTACACCTGCTGTGTAGCACAGGGATACTATGGTGATATTGGGCATTTGGTTCCAGACCACTGCTATAAAGGGAGCATCCCCAGAAAGTGAAGCTCAAAATGTTTTTGGTTTTAATTAGTCAGAAATCCTACTTCCTATGGAAGAAATATTCCACACAATCTGATAGAAACACTGCCAATCAAGGGGAAAGAAAAGCACCACTAACTTGCTGACTGAAGAAATAGATCGATCAGCAAAACAAGACGAGATCTTAAGTAGTATGTGCTATTGTTTCCTCCTGATTTCTCCCTTTTCAATATAGAAATTCATAGGTAATAGCAAGTCTCCTTGTGATCATAGTCACACCATAATATTAAGAAAATACTAGATGTGGGCTGCAATATCCTACTGAGACAACCAGTTCTACATTTACAAAAAAAACCTTTGTTCCCAGCTTTGTTTGAAAAAGGAACACAACACCTTTGATTAGCTACCACTCGGCCATGCGTGTTGGTGCCTTTTCTAATTCTCTGTAGACAGTCAATTCATGCTACATTCAAGCTCTAAAGATCAGTTTGCATGGTGTCTGAAATGACCTGCATAATTTCTCTCTTTAACTTAGTGTTGCCAACTTATTGAATAGACTTTTTACCCTGCCAACCACCCATTTAATAAAATGGCCCATTAACACATCTCCTTGAATGTCTCTGCTGTGGTGTCTGTACTTGTTTCTGCTGCCACGAGCTCCACACTTGACTGGTGAGGACAATCTTCCATTCCTTAGTTAGTTTCGCTTAATTTGGCTGTTAATCTTAGGACAAGAAAATATCTTATTTATTTCTATTTGATTATACTTGTTCCTGATATCTTGTTTGAATTTAATTTGGGGCAGGTGGTTGGATAATTCATCCACATCTTTGCTTCCTCTGGCTGGTATCTACTTTGCTGAACTGTGTGGGAAAACCAAGTAATATTTGACACTGAATGTATGATGCACTTGATGGTGGCGTTACAGAGATACAGTTTTTTTTTTAGACAGAGTCTCACTTTGTCACCCTCAGTAGAGTGCTGTGGCATCACAGCTCACAGCAAACTCTAACTCTGGGGCTCAAGTGATTCTCTTGCCTCAGCCTCCCAGGTAGCTGGGACTCACCACATGCCCGGCTATTTTTAGAGACGAGGTCTCCCTCTGGCTCAGGCTGGTCTCAAACCTGTGAGCTCAGGACGATCCACCCGCCTTGGCCTCCCAGAGTGCTAGGATTATATACGTGAGCCACCATGCTCATTCTCAAGAACATAAAGTTTCAGAAACCAAAAATAAGATTCACAAATGATAGATGCCTAACAGAACTGAGAGGGCTGAATCCTAAATTGGCAGTAAGGAAAACCAAAGAAACAACCCAAATTATATTGCAAAACTGCCACAATCAGAAGCATCTAACAACTTTTGAAGAAAGTGACAAAACAGGAGGATCTGTTGAAAGTCTGTTTAGAAGAAGTTTGACGCTAGTGTTTCCTACTCAGGCCTGCTCAGTGGTGTCTGTACTTCTTTACCTGAACAGAAAACTGCAAGCTTATTCTCCAGGGACAGTAAAATGTTTGTTTTTGAACAGGGTGTGGGGTGGGATAGGGTGAGGTAACTGTTCCAAGCACAGAAGAGTTTTGTTATCAAAACAGTGTGATTAAGTGCAAATTCATACTGAATACTAAGATAGGTCGTCTTTACTTTTAGCCATTTTTCTATATCTGGCTGTCAAAATTCATTAAACTTTGGCAGCCAAGCCTAACTTCCCTAGATTAAAAGATCATCTCTGGGGAATATGACCAGTTCATGGGGACAGCTTAAATGTGCTGACACAAAAGTTCCCAATGACAGTACCACTCACTACCTACAAATGTCCACTGTGAGATTCTCAGTGGACAAGCCCCATCTATATTCTCAAAGCCTCTAATGAATTTTAAATGCTCCATGCTTAACAACTTACCTACCATGCTTTTGAAGACATGTCCAACATAGAACTCAAAATAAACAAAGTAACCTGTAACAAATAACTTGGAGAAAAACATTGTGTAGGGAGAAGAAAACATTTACCAATTATAATTAATATTTTCACAGGAATAAAAGAAAGTATGCAATTATGAAACAAGATCAGTTAAAGAGCATTGAGAGCACACACACACATCTATCTTGGAAACTAAAAAATCCACAATAGCAATGAAAAAAACAATGGGAGGTTTGGAAGGCAAAGTTTAAAATATCTCCCAAAAAGAAGTGAAAAAATATTGAGACTTAGAAAAATAAAGAGAAAGATAAGAAATATAGAGGAAAGACCCAGGATATCCAAATAAAGGGATTTCTGGACAACAGGACCCTGTGTGAAAGACTCATTAAAGCAATAATTCAATAATATTAAGAAGCAGGGGCATGGGTTAGTGGAGGTGCACAAAGCTAGATGAAAGTTGTTTAGTCAATTTTTATTGTTATTCTGTACTCAGCAACTACCCAAGAATCTCAGTGGCTTACAACAATAAATATTTATTACAACAATAAGAATTTTTACAACAATGAACATTTATTTCTTACTCACTTACATGCCATTTTGAGTCAACAGACAACCCACAGAATAGGAGGAGAAAATATTTGCAAATCTGATAAGAATCTAGTGTCCAGAATATATTGAGAATTCCTACTCAAGAATAATAATAATAAAACCCAAATAACCCAATTTAGTAATGTGCAAAGAATTTGAACAGTTGTTTCTCCAAAGAAGGTATACATACACCTTCTAATAGCTAATAAGCCCATGAAAAAATACATATGACAACTATGATAGGATCCCTCACCCCCCATTTTTAAAATGCACAAAAATGAGTTTCATTATTATGGAGTCATTTGATATAAAATACACATGTATTTAAATATTGAAAGCTGCTTAAATTGGCTGGGTACAGGAGCTCATACTTGTAATCCCAGCATTTTTGAAGCCTGTGGTGGGAGGATGGTTGGAGCCCAGGCGTTTGAGACCAGCCTGGGCAATATAGCAAGACCCAGTCTCTACAAAAATGTTAACCAAAAAGTAGCAGGACATAGCAGCCCATGCCTGAAGTCCTAGTTACCCAGGAGGCTGAAGCAGAAGGATCACTTTACTGCAGTGTGAGTTCCAGGCTACAGTGAGTTATGATCACACCACTGCACTCCAGCCTGGGTGACAGATAAGACTCAGTCTCAGGAAAAAAAAAAAAGGGAAGGAAGGAATGAAGGGAGGAAAATGTAAATCATATCAAATGTACATGGAAAATAAAACTTTTAATATAGAAAATTTTGCATAAAATCAATCTACATGGGCTGAGAAACTTTATTAATAATTTAAAAGGATTAATATGGTATGCTCTCTTTCATTCTTTTGTAGAGACAGGTCTCACTCTGTTGCCCTTGATTGGTGCAGTGGCATTGCAACCTCAAACTTCTGGGCTAAAGCAATCCTCCCACCTCAGCCTCCAGAGTAGCTGGGATTACAGGTACATGCCACCACGCCCGACTCATTTTTTTATTTTTTGTAGGGAAGGGGTTTCTCTATGTTGCTCGGACTGTTCTTAAACTCCTGGCCTCAAGAAATTGTCCTTCCTGGGTCACATAAAGTGCTGGGCTTAAGGCAAGCACCTGTGTACCCTGCCCCCACTTTTAAAAGGAGACAGGGTCTCTCTATGTTGCCCAGGCTGGAGTGCAGTGGCTGTTGACAGGCATGATCATCGCCCATGACAGCCATGAATTCTTGGGCTCAAGCAATTCTCCTGCCTCCGCCCCTCAAGAATAATCTGGTATCATTTCTGATCTCAGTTACATAATGGGATGTATTATCAGGCCTGTGGATGAGGAAAACACAAAGTCGTCATTATGTGAGCAATCCCTTCTGTGCCCTTTAGATTTCCATATCTGATTTTCATAGGTGATTTTCATGTCCGACTCTTATTAACCTCCCATCTTAATCTTTAAGCTTTCCTCTTTACCCAGACTCTGAGATGATTACAATATTTTACAGCACATTATTCTAATTTATATTTAATGACATCACACTTATTTACCCCCACCTCCTTTTTTGAGGCAGGATTTCACTTTGTATCCTAGGCTAGAGTGCCATGGCCTCTGCCTAACTCACAGCAACCTCAAACTCTTGGGCTCAAGCAATCCTCCTGCCTCAGCCTTCCAGGTAGCTGGGGCTACATGCACCCTCCACAACACCTGGCTAATTTTTCTATTTTTAGTAGAGACCAGGTCTTGCCTTGCTCAGGCTGGTCTCAAATTCCTGATCTAAAGCTATCCTCCTGCCTTGGCCTATCAGAGTGCTAGGATTATAGGCATGAGCCACCTCATCTGGCCTACCCCTTTGTTAGCTGTCTTAAAGCTTCTTCCTGATCCTGCTTCAAAGATGCTCCTTGTGGTAGGCTACATGCTGCTAAGAGTTCAGAACTAAGAGCCAGGGCTCAGTGCCTGTGGCTCAACGGGAAAAGGCGCCAGCCACGTACACCTGAGCTGGCGGGTTCGAATCCAGCCCGGGCCCACCAAACAACAAAGACGGCTGCAACCAAAAAATGGCCAGGTGTTGTGGCGGGCACCTGTAGTCCCAGCTACTTGGGAGGTGGAGGCAGGAGAATCGCTTGAGCCCAGGAATTGGAGGTTGCTGTGAGCTGTGATGCCACAGCACTCTATCCAGGGTGACAGCTTGAGGCTCTGTCTCAAAAAAAAAAAAAAGAACTAAGAACCAGAAGAACAGTGGACTGAGTTAGAAGCTTATTTCATCGATTCCATACTTCCACTATGTGGCCTTGGGCTATTTTTTTCCCTTCTGTGGCCTCAGTTTCCACATCTGTAAAATGGAAATAATACCTCCCTTTCCCACCCCCAGGAATATTATGAAGATCTGGATGATCAACTGCTGTATAATCGATAGCTAACTACAACAAACACCACCGTATCAATTCTCTCCCTTTTATAAAAATGAACAGAGCCCTGATTTTGATGTTCCTGACTACAGCATGAAGCAGGGATGCAATGGCTGCAGCAACATTGTAGTGACAGACACGAGAAAAAGGCCCAGCGGTCGCAGAGACCTTGCATTTATCTGCCTCCTCAGGTTTCTGGACAATCCCTGGAACACAAACTTTCAGACTTCTCGTTTGATGAAAGAAAAATAAAGACCAGGTATTTAAGCCTCTGTTGTCTGAGTTTTCTGCATGTGCAAGTAAACTCATTTCCCACAAACACTAACATTAGGTAGCTGACGCTATGCTAAGCACCTGCTAGGTGCTGGGCTCTTTAATCCCTTCCTCGGAGACTGAGGCACAGAGAGGTTCAGCAGTTTACCCAACGTTAGTTACATGGCTTTACTGATGGCTGTCAAGTACTCCCAGAGGCCTCAACACTTGGTCCATTTATTTAATTATTGTCAGAAAGGTGGCAAAGATTGCACTCTAAACTGCAATACTTTTATGACTAACATCAACCACTATTAAGCTCAGGTCACATCACTGAGTTACCCAGGGTCCACTCAGCAGCTCTTCTTAAAGGATTCATCAGGACATCATACTTTCTAAAAGTAGACATTTTGTATATGGATTTTTTTCCTTAATGACAGCAATTGGTGAATTCAGGTTTTGCAAATAGTACCAAGTAAACAGATACAATCTATGACAGTACTTTGGGACCTAGATTGTCACTTATTCTGGGTGTGGAGTAGACCCAGAACTGTTTGAACAACATCTTGGTCCCCCCCTAAAGATTTCTGTGAGGACATGATAATGATAAAAATAATGGTTACTAAATAGTACTTTGAGCACTCACAATGTGCTAGGCATGCTTCTAGGCATTCACTCGCTTTGCCCTCACAACGTTGTGGCAGATAATATAAAAATCACCATTTTTTCAGGTGAGGAAACCAAGGCCCAGAAATGTTATTTTACCTGTCCCACACTTTTTAATCATTATAAAATGAGAGAAAAGGAATATGAACCCTGAAAGGCTGGCTCTAGGAATATGTCCTATCTAACTTTTATAAGAGACTGTTCATTGATTATCAAACATATGCTCAATCTCTTAAGTGGTAACATAGAATATCTACACTTCAGAGTCTTGTTAGAAAACTCTCACTGCATATTGTAAAGTATAGTATATAGAATTCATTGTGAATTGTCTGAAGAATGTGAGGTGTATCCATATTCTAGACTCACACCACATTCATAATTCAAGACTACAACATTTTAGCTTCCTTTAGAATTGATCTTACCATGCTTTGGTGTTTTGCAATTGGCCTGCTTTGAGGGATGGTACAAAAAGATTCTACAAAACTTGCTTTCATGTTTACCGTAATGATCTCATTAAGAACGTTCTCTGCTCCATCACACAATGCCATCATATGAGTGAAGGACAAAAATTCCAAACTAACTGGTAAAAGCAAAATTGGCTCATGAAATTGAAAAGTCTAGGCTGAGCGAGGTGGCTATAATGCTAGCACTCTGGGAGGCCAAGGAGGGTGGATCGCTGGAGTCTCTACCCAGTCTCTACTAAAAATAAAAAAGCTAGCAAGGCATTGTGGTGAGTGTCTGTAGTCCCAGCTACTCAGCATGCTGAGGCAGGAGAATCACTTGAGCCCAAGAGTTTAAGGTTGCTGTGAGTTATGATGCCACAGCACTCTATCCAGGGCAACAGAGTGAGACTCTGTCTCAAAAAAGAAAAGGAAAGGGAAAGGTAGGGGAGGGGAGGGAAGGAGAGGAGGGGCAGAAAAAAAGAAAAAGTCTAGGTGTGTTTCCAGGGCTGCTTGATCCATGCTCAAATAATGACAGCCAGATTTGATTTTTCTCATTCCATCTCTCTTTTTCTTCACCCTATTCTCAGGTATGCCCTGCTTTTGAGATCTCTAAATAGCAGCAGCACGCTCCAGGAGCCTGGCCCTCCCCCGCGCAAGTCCTGAATCTCTTTCCCTGAAAGAGAAGTCTAAGTGGTTGGATTACTCCTCATTGGCTCACACGCTGTCCTGGGAACCAATCACTGTGGGCCATGGGAATGCACTGCGCTCATTGGTCCCGTCTGAGTCTCATATTCTACTCTGGGTGTGGAGGCTGGAGCCAGATCCACAAGGTGCTCAGAGATTGTTGGTGAAGCGAGCATGAGCCCCAGAAGAAAAATGCGTCTGGTTATGAGGGTAAGGATAGATGGCTGCCACACAGCAAGAACAGCAGGCTCTCCTACTGTCCATTTTAGGAATATCTGTGGGAGAAATGCTGACTTGATTTTATTTTATGGACACTGAGAGGTAAGGAACTGTGTCCCTGATATGTTTCCTACATGGTACGAAGGAGGCCTGGAGCCATGTAGGCTGGCCACCTCCACGACCTTTCAAAGACCCAGGATATGCAGTCAGTAAGGTTTCTCATATTTTCTTAACATTATTTTCTTTTGACATTTCTTACCTCCTCTATTTGTGTTTTCTTTTATATAGAAAACTCTTTTGGAAAGTGAAACCATATAAAGCCTTAAGTAGGCTGTTTTTGATTTTGGTATGTTCACATGCTCTAAATGCCCAAATATTCTAATAGCCAATAACTTCCCAGAAGAAGTTAATATATCCTCCTATTCCGCAGGATCTTATCTTAACATATGTTTATGATGAAAGTTATTAATCACCCAATCATATTTATCAAATCAAAAATGTACAAGGCTCTAAGTATAAAAGAAAACTCCTTCAGGATTAGTTATCCTTATAGTATGGGATGACATAAATACTGAACATAAATCTCAAATCGTCAACAGGGCAAAAATCTACCACAACTGGTAATAAATGTTAGCCATAAATAAGAGATTAATATAGCTATCAATATGATTCTTATTTATAATTCTACCAGAAAAAATAGAATATATTTTAGTCTTTTCCCAGAGCAATTATTCCATTCTTGTCTTATTGATAATTTTCTGTTTAGCTTTTACTATTCAATTAAAATACCAACTTTTCTTCCCTGATCACCCCCTTTCCCAATTAGTGGATCGCTTGGTTGGCTGAGTGTTTCCTCCATCAAGTTCCTCGTATCTGTTTGTGGGAACAGCTCCCAGAGGGTCCAGCTGCCTCTCTCCTGTGTCCATATCTCTAGCTTCTAAGCACAGTGCCAGGAGTAAGGGTTCAGGCAATGTCCATGGAAGAAAGGCAGAATGAAAGAAGGGGAAAAAAGACGGGAAGGAGAGAGGGAAGGAGAAGAGAGGGGAAGGAGGTTAAGGAAGAAAAAAATAAAGAAAGAAAGGAAGAAGAAGGAAGAAAGGAAAGAAGGGAGGGCGGGAGGGAGGAAAGAAATGATCTATTAACACAGAGAATGGCTTCAGTACAAGGATCACAAGGGTCTGCATGGGTAAATATTGTCTGTGGGTGTCAGATCAACTCCTGTGTCTGGCAGTAAGAGATCCCTCCCCCCCCCCACATTCTGGTTACTTTCTTAGTTTAATTTATACAGCGAAGAATTCAGAAACTTGTCTTAAGTATGAAGACCTTAAGAAGACGGGATTCCTCTCCATGCCCATTTATGCACTCGCAGAGACCCAAAGTCCTTTCCTCAGCTTCCAGACAGGTTTTATTCCTGCCTCGAAGAAGTCCTTGAGCAGAGAATCTCTGTATATATAGTCTTTGTTTGCCTAATAATAGGGCTTTAAGGGTTTTGAGAAATTGGTTTTCGTTGGGGATCACTTAAGATTCCCATTTCCTTGTAAATATTTTTGGTAAAAACATCATCCTTTTGGATTTCAGAGGAAGTTAAAATGGAAAGAGTTTAAAAGAACTCATAAAGCAAAACACAACCCTTTATTTCCAGTTAAGTCCCTCTAGTCTGACTTTGAATCCCCCCATCAGCATAAACCTTAATCTTCTGCACTTTCTCTGTGGATCCATTTAGCTTCTAACTATGATCTTCAAAGTTCTCCAGGCACTGACTGGACTTGGGTGTTGTTTCTTATATTTTATAATACTGTCCAATCTGTCTGAAGGTGTGGGGAGTCATGTACCAGTGTCCTGGCCTTTGGCCAGCTGTACAAATGAGAAGTCTTCTGTAACTGTGAAGTTCAAATTCTTTCCTACTGTTTAGTTGGTATACATTTGTAGCATTTATTTATTTAACTATTTGAAGAGGTACAATTTTGAAATTATAAACCAGTTCTTCAGTTTTTACAGCTTTAACAAACAATCCAGGTGGGATACTTGCCATTTTCATATCCTGTATCCATTCATAACGCACTTATTTGACAGTCAGAAAAGTCCCTATTATTCCTGAAAGGTTATCAAAACACCACTTTATTTTTATTTATTTATTTTTTGGGACAAGGTCTCACTCTGTCACCTAGGCTATGGTGCAATGGCATCATCATAGCTCACTATAGCCTCAAACTCTGGGGCTCAAGTGATTCTCATGTCTCAGCCTCCTGAGTAGCAGGAACCACAGGCACATGCCACCAGGCCTGGGTGATAGTCTGTATTTTATCTAGAGACAAGGTCTTACTATGTTGCTCAGGCTGATCTCGAACTCCTGGCCTCAAGTGATTTTCCCACGTTGGCCTCCCAAAGTGCTAAGGTGACTGCAAATGGGAGCCACCACTCCTGGCTATCAAAACACCACTTTAAAATCTCCCCCATAATATCCTGACAAAATCTCCTTAATCAAAACAAATGACAGAAATAAAAAACTCCAAGTCCTCTTCTTCTGGTGAGGTGGATATATATACACATTTTGAGACAGAGCCTCAAGCTGTCACCCCAGATAGAGTGCTGTGGCATCACAGCTCACAGGAACCTCCCATTCCTGGGCTCAAGCGAGTCTCCTGCCTCTGCCTCCCAAGTAGCTGGGACTACAGGCGCCCCGCCACAATGCCCGGCCATTTTTTGGCTGCAGCCGTTGTTGTTTGGCGGGCCCAGGCAGGCCCAGCTCAGGTGTATGAGGCTGGCGCCTTAGTCCTTTGAGCCACAAGTGCCGAGCCGTGAGGTGTACTCTTTTAAAATGCATAAAATGGTAGCAATGGACACTGTCGGTGTGGCCACCAAAGGCTGCATATCACTCGGTAAATGCACCAGGGAACTCCTATCATTTTCCTAAGTTAGCTCAGTATGGGGACTTTAGAGCACCTGGTTTTAATGCTGACTTTGTTTGTTTTTTGTTTTTTTGAGACAGAGTCTCACTATGTCACCCTTAGTAGAGTGCTATGGCATCACAGCTCACAGCAACCTCAAACTCTTGGTCTTAAGGGATTCTTTTGCCTCAGTCTCCCGAGTACCTGGGACTACAGGTGCCAGCCACAAGACCTGGCTATTTTTTGTTGCAATTGTCATTGTTGTTTAGCAGGCCCAAGCTGGGTTCGAACCTGCCAGCCTTGGTGTATGTGGCTGTCGCTGTAACCACTGTTCTACAGGTGCTGAGCCTAATGCTGACATTTTTAAGAAAAAAAAAAAAGAAAAAGAAAAAAAAAGAAGTGAGTTTCTCTTGGAAAAGCTATTCATTCAAAAGAGTGGATGTTCAAGTCAATTTGGAGCCAAGTGGGCAAAAGGTCAGCAGAGAACTAGGCAGAAACTCTGTTCCCGAGTGGGGTTTCAGCAGGTGGCACTCCTTCCTCTGGGCTGGCGTTCTGCAAGCTGCCACCAGGGAACCACGCTTCAACCAAGGAGCCCCCTTCCGTGGGGCATCTAATCAGGAGGTAACCATGTCCTGAAAGAGAAGGTGAGCTCTGACGTGAACCCAAGACTCCTCCTGGAGTGCCTCTTGGCAGCAGAAGCTGACTTAGTGCCACCTCATTTGGTGGAGAAGGATCTTCAGGAAAGATCCACTCATGCCCCCAAAGGTAGCCATTCTGTTCTTGTGCATAACATTTTTCTTCCTTTAAAAAATACTAGTAAAGATTGCAAGTTGCCGCCAAGTCGCTTGCCAGTTTATCCTCCATGGCTTTTCTCAGGTCTCTCTCTTCTTTTCCATCCTCAGGGCCACCCACAGGAGTCCATGGGACATCATCTCACACCTGAGACACTGCGGTGGCCTCCACTTGCCCTTGCACCTTCAAATTCATCCCTTACCCAGTGGCCAGAGTGAGCCACTCAGCATACAAATCAAGTCATGTCACACACACCTTCCTGAGACCCTCCGACTTCTCTTACCTGAACCCCTAAATACATGGCTTTGTGCTACAGAGACCCTTGTTAGCTGCTGGTCTGGCTTCTATCCCCTCACTCGCTGCTTTCTAACCACCCTCAACCTCCCACACGTCCTGGAGACTCTCCAGCCACCTGCTGGAATGCCTTTGCCTTAAGGGGTCTTTTTGCTTGAAATACTTTCTACTCCACTCTGCTCAAACCTCGTGTTCTGTTTAACAGAACATCTCCCACCACTCTACATAAAAGACAGCCCAATTTCTCTCCTTTGCAATTGGTGGTGTACTGGGAAAGGGTTAGCAACCCTCTCTTGGGGTACAGAGGGGGCTGGTGAGGTGGGCAGGGAATCCCTGATGGTTAGTGTTTGCTCATTTCTGTGGTGTAAATATTTCTACCACAGCCAAGTTCAAGCTGCCAGTATGAAGTCAGTGGGCGGGAACATTTCTGAACTGCAACAGTCAGCTCTTGAGAGCTGAGGCCAGCCATTCTCTACCCGACAGGGGCGCTTCTTTGCTTTACAGCATCCAAGCAAACCTGTCAGATTGTGTATTTGTGCATGTGTTCTTGTGTTGGCCTTTAAAGCAGACAGAGATGACATCGTAAGCTCCAGGAGGGAAGGTTCATCTCAATCCTAGGCCAATTCTTGTGTATATAGTGCATAGCCAATAAATACTTATGAATTAACGTTGGGAGTTCCTCCCACACACCAGCGTATTCCTTTCCACAGTCTTTTCATTTTCTTAGCTTTCCTGAGTTAAAAAAATTAATTTCTTATTTCAGGGGGAAGAAAAACCTCTATTTTCTGTTTTTAAAACCCAGAAGACCAAGAAGGAAAGAGGATGTTGAGTAAGAAGAGTGTGGAAGATGAAAGGCCTGAAAGTGTGTGTAAGTTAAACTGAAGTCCGTGATGTAAAGTAGAAGTTTGTAGTTTGAACCCCTCAAGTGAAATGATTTTTTGGTCTTTATGTGAATTAAAAAATAAGCCTGTCTTCCACATCGAATACATCCTGCCCTTTGTTACGTAAAATATAAAGTGTCTTCATCGTCATCCAGCCTACTGGCTAGCACAGTCTGCCAGACAGTGGGTCTGCAAATATTTAGCAAGTGATATGCAATGCTCTTGACTTTGGATTAGAAGGCCTTATTACAATGGTAGGGAAATTCCAAATTGAAGTTAATAAAACATTTATTGTGCACCAGGTAGCGGTAAAAATAAACAAACAGAAAAAAAACCTTGGTATTTTCTTTGGGTGAACAACTGGAATTTCTGCCTGTTCTCCTAAGGAAGCCCAGGGAGACACCAAGTCAAGGCACAGAGACACAGTGTCACACTGTCTCAGCCCACCTGAAAGCACAGGCAGGGTGTGGAGGTGGCAGAGATGGCAGAGGGCTGCAGCTGAAACTGTCCTGAGCCCCTGGAAAGTTCTCATCTTTTGTGGCACAAACTTGTTATTGTCCTTGAATAAAATCACCTGCCTCTAAGAAAGTTAAAATATTCACCACGCCCCCATTCTCCCATCTCTCCCTGTCAAGCCTTGTCATCAGTTAACCAAATACATTGTTAACATTGACACCACAAACACACAAACCAAAGATAAAAACTGAAAAAACAGTGGGAAGATGATTCTTCCCAGTTACGAGCTTGGCCTGGGTTCGAAACACCTCATCTGGGTTCGAAAATTCCTCATCTCCTATTTCTCTCACCTCTGGCTACTGCAGAAAGCTCTTTCACAAAGAAACACTTTCTGTGAAACCACTTCCCTTCACATCACGCAAGTTTCTCAGCACGTGCTTCTGTTAATAAGCAGGTGTAGGTTTGAAAGGTCTCCTTGTTGTAGGCATCGTTTATTTTTACTCTTTCCTTTTCTTACTTTCTGCATTTTATCATAGGTTTTGCTTTTTCACCTAAAGGAAATCCCATAACAACTTGAACAAATGATATAAATCTGTATTTATACTATCTCACTTTACTTAAAGTTGTTTTTGGTTCTTTTAGCTGACTGACTTTATGACACAGGAAAAGATTGGACAAGGTTCTTGTAAAACCGATTGTCAAATCCTAAATTCTGTAGATGTTCCAAGAATCTCTGAGCTTTAAAAAAGTGATACCTGCAATGAAAAGTGCTTTTATTTTCTAGGAAATACTTATGCCTAATGACTACATCATATCCGTAGAGTACTTTCATAGCAGAGTTCAACTGAATTACATCTGTTGGCTGGAAGAGTCTTTCCCACACCCTGAAAGTATTAAAAACAAGTATTAACTTTGTTTTATTGTTGGAGGACAGAGGCCTGTGTAACTTGGCTCAGACAGTAGTCAGTAATTCAGGAAGTTTCTTTTTTTTTTTTCTACTTAAAATTTTTTTTAATTGTTTGAGATTCATTTAGGGTACAAAGAATTAGGTTGCATTGATTGCTTTTGTTAGATAAAGGACTTCTTACAATTGTGTCCTGCCCTTGGAGGTAAGTTTCTAATAAACCAGTATTTTCGTCTCACTTTAATTTCCTTGCAACCTAATTTATGATTTATCAATGTTGACAGATTGCTTTATTGTGCACAGACATTTTATGTGATTACAAAAATAATTTTTGTAATGAATAAAAGAGAATATCCATATCACATATAATTATATATACATATTATATGTGTAATTAAGCTGTAACATCAATACAAATATGCAGGGCCTAGAAAATATTAGGGTAAGGCAAATTGGACAAGGGCTTTATAAATATGTAGGCAATTAAATGTTCAAGAATCAATGATGGGCGGTGCCTGTGGCTCAGTGGGTAGGGCACCGGCCCCATATGGCCGAGGTGGAGAGTTCAAACCCAGCCCGGGCCAAAAACTGCAAGAAAAAAAAGAATCAATCATGTGTACAGATAACATCTTTATTCTTAAGAAGTTTACTATCAACTTGGGAAAACGGAAAACCGTCTATAATTGATGCTACCACAAAGAATAAGAGTCCTTGCACAAAATACAAAGATCTACAAAAAGGAATCTACATAGTAAGGAAGAAGATCTACATAGTAAGGAATGAATCTGAGTGCTCAGGTCAAACCTAGGCTTATCAAAGGACGTGAGTTCTTGTCAGGTTGGAAGATGATGACCAGGGGTTGGCAGGGCAGTGGAAGATTGCCTGGCCTAAGTAGAACTCAAAGGCAGAAACATCCAATTTCCTCACTTGTCAACTGTCCTGAATTGTAAGCCAGATTCTCCATTTTATTCCAGTTTTTGCCCTGGGATCAAAGAAGAAGGAACATTACCACAAATATGACTCATGTACATTTCAGAAGCAGAGTGGTGTGTGGCACCCACTTACCAAAGCACTGAAAGCCCTGAGTTCAGCATTATACAAGTCAGCCACATAACAAAGAACTCTTAAACCCCTTAAATCTACTGGAAAAAACAACAACAATAGAAAAAGTTCAAGAGATCTTTTCCATTGTTAATTTTGAGAAATGAAGGACAACATGTTGGTAGTTTGGAATCAGCCAACGTGGGAGTATTTACACCACAGAAATAGGCAAACACTGCAAATCAGCCCTCATGCCCATGCCCATTCAGCAGCTGTTAAACATTACCCAGTGCACCTGGAAGGAGGGCATTTTACAATCAGAAAACTATTTATGGTAGCTACATATGGGAAAAAGGAAGGCGATTGCCTAGAATGGGGCAGAAGAAACAAGTAAGGAGTCAGAGGTGGAGCAACAAAGACAATGGTGGCAGGAAACCACCAATGATCATTAAGAGGATGGAATTCAGGGGAAAGAGATGCCTCTACAGGGGTAGAATCACATACTTTGTATTTTAAGTGAAGGTACAGTTGCTTAGAGCTATATGTTATGTAAGTGCTAAATTAAGATGCTAAAAATCTGTTTTTATTCTGTCTGATCCCCAAAATTTTTATAAAGATAAAATTATTGTGGCATTGCTGTATTGCCCAGACTCTTATTTCTGTGTTTGTTGGGCCAGATCCAAAACAAGTCTTAAAGAATTTTGACACTGCCTATATATAATCCTGCCATTCATGTCTGAATTAAGGAATCTTAGAGGTAATCTCAGTACACTCAATTTTCATGGAAGAATGTCAGATCTGTTCCCAGGGCCAGTTCCCTGTTAAGGTATATTCGTCCATGTTTATAGCCACATGGAATGGCTGACCTTCATATACTTGCCATTGTAAGCAAATCTGGCATGTCCAACACCTTACTCAAGATCTCACAAAATTTGTCTTTTCTCCTACATTATAAATCTTGGTTGTCATCTAAGTAGTTATCCAAAATAGAAAATTGGAAGTCATGTTTGATTCTTTATCTCCATCATTACCCACATCTGATTAGTTGGCTATTAAGTATCTGTTTCCAATTGCCGCTACTACTGGCTTACATCAAGACCTCAGCATTTTTTTTTCCTTTGGGAGTACCACAAAAACTTCCTAGTTAATTATCTAGGCAGATGTCTTTAGCCTCACCGTCCAGTCTATGCTCCATATTGGAATCACATTGATAAAGCCCAAATTGGATCATGTCACTTCATGTGTCCTTGAAAGATTTCTAGAATTTTTCTCAGAAAGTTTAAACTCTTCATATCAGCCTAAAAGGCCTCACAAAATGATGTTGGTGCTTTAGTTTCATTCCTCACTACTCCACAGCCACCTAGTTGGACAGTCAGATGTGCCCTGCTGTATCACACCTCCCTGCCTTTGCACATTCTGGGCCTTCAGCCTGGAATCCCACCTGACTCTTCTGATGTCTCTATCTACTTCAGTGTTTAGTTAATCCCTGCTTATCCTTCAGGATTCAGTTCAAAATCATTTCTAAAAGGAAGTCTTCTATGACACCCAGATTGATTCAGATGTCCCTCCCTCCCCCTCGCCCTCTGCTCCTATGGCACCTGTGTACATTTTAGTCCCAGTTCTGGTCATCTGTTGAGTCCATATACAAAAATTAATTGAAGATGAATTAAAGACCTGGATGTTAGGCATGAAACCATAAAAATACTAGAAGAGGAAAAGGAGCAGGATGGCTGCCGAGTAGCAGCTTCCTTGCAAGTGGGCACGGTGAGACTGGGGAGAGAAGACTTCAGGCATCTCTGGCTGATGAGATCTGCCCAGAAACATCCCTTTGGGGATACAGGGAGACAGCATGAGACTTCTGGACCCCCTGAGGAAGGCAAAAGCAGCGGAGATCTGGCAAGTGGTTGCATGTGTTCGTTGGGTCTAATCCTGCCGGCAGCTGTAGGTACAGCCGCAGTGAGATTACAAACTGAAAAGGCCTTACCTGTGAGCTGTTTGGGTTTTTTTTGGACTTGGCACTCAGTTGAACTACTTTGGGAGAACTTGGCAAGAGTTCGTAGGTCTTTGAGTGGTGTCTAGGGACCCAGACTGAGCCACCGAACCAGATGGAGCTACCTGTGTTTGGTTGTGGGCTGTGTGGAGCCATTGTGGGAGAACTGCTCTGGAAAGCTCCACCCTTGGGGTCGCAGCAGAACAAGCATCGAGCAGGAGTGAGTAATCTAGTGACTGAGCAGCCTAAAGACGGGGACTGAGATGCCTTCAAGCCTTAGCCCTCAGGGACATAGGGTGACACCGGTTTTGGCACACTGGGTAAGTAGATAGCCACTTAAGGAGTGATCCCAGTGACAAGCGCCTTCCTGGAAAAGCTTCTGCTTAGCCTAAGTTAGCAATTTAAAGTGCCATCTAAGCAGGCTGAGGAGGATTTAGGCTCTCCACCCTGTGGGGTTTGAGAAATCATTAGAGGCCTCCAGTCTCCATTTTGTACAGCCATATCAACATTGTGATTAACATATCACACCCCAGAAGATCACTTCTTGCCCAGACAATAGTCAGCAAGATATATATACACATTTGTTTTTGGTTTTGTTTTGTTTGTTTGTTTGTTTTTGTTATTGTTTTGTTTTTAATGTCAACATCTTCCTTAAAGATTTTTCTTTTCTTTTTTTTTATTTTTCTAGTTTAAATATAATTTTCCATTGTTGCCTTTTTCAACAATTAGAACTTCATTTTTGCTAGTGTTTCTACCCTTATTAATTGGTTTTTTCCCCCAATTTTATCTCGTAAAGTTTTTACTTTTCTTGTTTTGGTTTGATTTATTGCATTTTTGTCTTTCCTCTCTACTTGGTGGAGGTGGGGTACTGTGTCCAAACAGACTGGCAAAGAGCTGCTGACCTAACTACCCAAACTGGCACCCCCAGAGGTTAAGATTGGGTCAAAGTACCCTATTGTACACCTATATTGCTCCTGTCCCCCTCTTTCTGTGCCTCTCTTCTTTTTCTCAATATTTGCTTCTACCCACCCCATCTCCTTTCTCCTTTTCTTTTCTTTTTTTCTTCTTTCTTTCTTTTTTCCCTTCTTGCTCTTCAATCTTCTCACCCTTCTGGTCCTGTACCAAAAGGACTCATCGAAACCCTAGTCCAGAGGCACGGTAACTTAAAGAGCAGGAGGAAGTGAAAGGAAAATTAG
>CAUYON010070527.1:0-15197 GCA_963573935.1 Arctocebus calabarensis | reverse complement strand
TTTCCAATTATTTCTTTGAGGATTTTTATCATTTCATGCATTAAATTTAAGTCCTTTATCCATCTTGAATCAATTTTTGTGAGTGGAGAAAGGTGCAGATCCAGTTTCAGTCTTTTACATGTGGATATCCAATTCTCCCAGAGCAGATATCTAGGCGGTAACTTGCTGACTTGATACCAAAGACAAGAAGGGAACTACAGCACACTGAGTGGCTATGCACACTGGCCACCAATCTCCCTCTCTTGGACATTGTTATTTGATAGCTCCTTCGCAACCTATTTGTAGCCTGAATCTACATCAAAATTTTGTAGATGAGCTGCATTGTGAACATGGATTTTAAACTACCTGATCCTGGTTTTTCAACCAGGCAGAGGCATTCACCTGGCCCTACTTTTGCTAGGTAAGCATAGTTAATAAAAACTGGAACAAACCTGATCAACTGGATTATGAGTCCTGGGACATGGTCGGTCAAGGGCGTGTACCCAATAGTTACTCTTTATAATCACCATTCAAATGATGTAAATTTC
Source organism: Arctocebus calabarensis (assembly GCA_963573935.1). NCBI lineage: Eukaryota > Metazoa > Chordata > Mammalia > Primates > Lorisidae > Arctocebus > Arctocebus calabarensis. Next base: position 14,670 of record CAUYON010070527.1, on the reverse strand, counting down.
CTGGATTCTGACCTCCACTGTCTTCTCTTTGGGTAGTTTCTCCTTGATCAATCTTATCCATTTAACATCATCATAATCAATAGGCTAATGACTCCCAAATCTATAGTTCTAAAACCAACCTCTCCTAAGAGCTAAAGATCCCAGTTTCTGAGGGCCTCTCACACAATTCCACCTGGATAGCCTGATATCACCTTAAAAATAAGATGCACAAAATAAAATTCAGCACTCTACCCAAGTCTATTTCTCTGTCTGTTAAAGATATCATCATTCCCCCAAACACAATAGCCCAGAGCCCTAGTCATACTTTAAACTCTTCTGTCCTCTTTATTATCCCCCTTTACCATAGCTGAACTGGCTTTTCCACTCACAAGGACTTCCCTTGTGGCCATGTCTATATCTTTTCCTACTCCCAACCATGATTTTCAGGGGGTCTGCCCAAAACAGTACCTCATTGCCAAGTTCAGTTATTGGTCCAAGAGGTGGGCGTGTGGCTCCAGTCCATCAATCGATATTTATCTCTGGAATCCTTCAAATTGGGAAAGATCTCATTCTTCTTAAGTACCTCAGCTAGAAAACCATGACTCCTTAGCCAACTATGGCCATGACCCTCAAGCAGGGAGAAAATCTCTCTGTAGTGGAAAAGAATAAAGGCAACATTCAGAAAGAGGATATAGAGGAAGAATGACATCTGAGGCTAAGATTTCATGGTCCCTACCTATTATATCTCTTTCCTTCCCAAAGTTAGGTTAATCTTGCAAAGTCATTTTCCTTATCTTTTTAGATGAATCAAGTTGAATTTCTGCCATTTGCAGACAGTCCATACTTAAGCTTTTTCTGTTTACCACCATGTTCCCCCTTTTCCCTGAGAAGATAGAAAAGATTTAATCAGTTGCCAAATCCTATGGATTCTATTTGGTAAACATAATTATATGTATCCCATCTGCTTCACCTAGACCAGGCCATGGGTTACAGGAACAGCTTCTTTTTCTATTCTTCAATTGCAGCCCCACATCCTCTACATACCCTCCAACTGCTGTCAAAAAACTTCTAAAACTCAGGCTAAATATGTCAACATTCTCTCCAGTCATCTTGAGTGGCTGTGGAGGACTTCCGGAATAAAAGTGAAACTCCTCGAACTGCCTTTTTGTTTCCACGTCATTGTTCCCAATATATCCTTCAGCCAAACATGACTACTAACCTATCACTAAATATTTCCAGAACTTTCCTGCCTTTATGCTTGCAATTTTCTCTCCATCTAACAGAGATACAAATCCCATCTATTTTTAAAATATCACCTTCTTCATAAAACTTAAAATCTCTCAAATAGCAGCAAACTACATTTTCTGTGCTTCTACAACACTTGATGGCTCTACCAAAGCACTTTGCTTTATACCATGGTTCTTTTTATACACTTTATTTTCCTTTTAGGTTCTAAAGTTCCTAGAGGACAGGAACTCTTCTGTGTTAACCATTAATGCCACACATCACCTAGTAAGTTTTCACCAAACACCTATTAAATTGATCTAGATCTGACATGCAGATTTGGGGAAAGTATGTGTTTCTCCTCAAATCACTTCAAATTTTGATTCAGTACTAGAATTAATCCAGATTCCTATGGAATCTCTGAGACATTTACTATGAAAATACATATTATTTTCTATTCTATAATTCTCATGATTTTCTCTGTGAGAAATATCTCATTTAAAAATAAATTCTGCAGGCCAGTCACAGTAACTCTCACTCCTGTAATCCTAGCACTTTGGGAGGCCAAGGCAGGTGAATTGCCTGAGCTTAGGAGTTCAAGACCACCCTGAGCAAGAGTGTCTCACTATTTACTCTTTACACTGTCTCTAGTAAAAATAGGGGAAAAAAAATAGTCAGGTGTTGTGGCCGGTAGCTGTAATCGCAGGTACTCAAGAGGCTGAGACAAGAGGATCACTTGAGCCCAAGAGGTTGATACTGCTGTGAGGTATGACACCACGGCACTCTACCTCAAAGTGATGGAGTAAAACTCTGTCTCAAAAATAAAAATACATAAATAAATCTCTGTAAAGCAACTGAATACCTGAGTCTATTCCATTAACAAAACCCATCTCTCCTCTTTTCTTTCTTTCTCTTCCTTTTCTCCTCCCTTCCTCCTTTCATTCCTTCTTTCTTGTCTTTCTCTCTTTCTTTCATCATCAATATGCAAGCTATAGGTTCAGTGCCACTATAGCCGCCAAACCAAAGTCAGCTTCGTGCAACCCCTTTGCCACGTCAGCAGTTCATCTCCTCCCTGGTGTATGCAGACTACACCTGAACCATTTTGAGTCATGTTATTTGCATGACATTGAAACAGGGCAGCTGATAACATCTACTCCCTTTCTCTGACCCAAATCATGAATGGAGCTCTTCTTTCTTCCTTTAGTCACCAGCTCTGGAATATTTACAATCAGTGATAGCACAAAGAAATGGATTTTGAACTCCAAGCAGTTTACAGTTCAAGTGAGGAATTAATTCGTAAGGGAGGAAAACACAGAGTGGACCCCTAATAATAATGACTTGTTTGAGAGGAGTAGTGAGCTACGGAAGATGGGAGGGAAGAAGAATGAGAATGAATGACCGAGAGCAATGGAAGCTCACAAAGAAACCCTGGAAAGGTAAATATCTGCTTATGGATGAATAGGAAGCAAAGAGATAGCCTCCTGCCTTTCACATAGCTGGTGCTCAATAGCCATTTATCTAAATTTCAGTGGCAGCAGGCACAGTGTTTCACACCATAATCCCTGCATTCTGGGAGGCTAAAACTAGAAGATTGCTTGATGTCAGGAGTTGAGACCAGCCTGAGAAAGAATGAGACCCTGTCTCTACTAAAAATAGGAAAATTAGGAGGACATTGTGGTGGGTACTTGTAGTCCCAGCTACTTAGGAGGCTGACGCAGGAGGATCACTTGAGCCCAGGAGTCTGAAGTTGCTGTAGGCCTCTTAAGCTGAGGCCATGGCACTCTAGCCTGAGCAACAGAGCAAGACTCTGTCTCAAAAAAAAAAAGCCAGTGCTTAAAATTTCCACAGTGCTTAAAAGATAGGGCATGCATTCTTAGAATTAAGAACCGATAAGAACAATTATTTCTTTGAAAGGCTGTGGGATGACTTGCTCAAATGATTTGACTGGAACTTAGTCAAGTCCCTATTTGTGTGCAATTCTGAGTATGCTGAGGTACAGACAGTCTTCATTTCTAGATGTTTATAGTCTGGATCTACATCAAAATGTTTGCAGATGAGCTGCACTAAGAACACACATTTTTAAACCCCCTAATCCTGTTTTTTCAGGCAGGTAGAGCCATTCATGCAGCCCCAGTTTTGCTAGGTAAGCACAGTTAATAAAAACTGGGGCAAACCTGATCAACTGGATTATGAGTCTTGAACCTGGTTGGCCACAGGCAATGCACAGATGTTGCTGATATAGAGTCGAAGAACATATAGGCACCCAATCCTATACAGAGCTGGGATACTGGAATGGAAATTGCACTGGATTTGCGGTCAGAACAACCTGAGTTTGAATCCTGACTCCCTTGTGTAGATTTTGGACAAATCACTCCATTTCTCTGATTCTGTTTCCTGTGACCTTGAATAAAATACTCTGTTTCTCTCAGATTTGGCTTTCTCTGAAAACCTGTAATATAAAGTTGTTGTAAGGACTAAATGAGATAATGTGTATGAAAGTATCTTACAACATCTTAAAAATGATATGTAAATGTGAAGTATTATGAACTTTTGGTATGGGCTTATTAACAAATGATGTGTTAACATTTTCCTTAAGCAAATGGTTTCCCTTATTAGTTCTTGAGATCAGAGGAGTCATGTACAACAATGGTCCCAAACTTTTTGGCACCAAGGACCAGTTTCATGGAAGACAATTTTTCCACAGACTGTGGCTGAGGCAGGGGTGAGGACGCTGAGGGAAAAGTGATAGTTTCGATATGAGTCTGCAAAGCATTTGACTTATGATGGTCTCTGTGCAGTCCAACCTTTCTGCTAAAGATCATCTGTACTTGCAGCCACTCCCCAGCACCAGCATCTGCACTTCAACTCCACCTCAATCATCAGGCATTAGATTTTCATAAGGAGCACAACCTAGATCCCTACATGTGCAGTTTACAGTAGGGTTTGTGCTCAGGAGAGAACCTAATGCCCCTTCTGATCTGACAAGAGGTAGAGCTCAGATGGTGTTGGGGGTGTTGGGGAGCAGCTGTAAATACAGATGAAGTGTCACTTGCTCACTCCACCTGCTGCTCACCTCCTGCTGTGGGGCCTGGATCCTAACGGGCTATGAACAGTATCGGTCCTGGGCCCAGGGTTTGGGGACCAGAGACGAACAGTATACATACGGACAGGGTGAGCCATCCACTAATTAAACACTAATTCAAATGTTTACGCACAGTATACCATGTGCCAGGACCATTAGAAGTACTGGAGAGACAGGAGCTAGAACAGAAAGGTTATAATCCCTGACTTCATGGATAGGCTATAGCTAATAAACCGGGGAAAGCAAAGGGCTGCAGAAAGTCACTTGGGTTGTATCACTGTGAAGTCAACACAGAATGATATTTTTCAGTTGCTGATGTCACAAAAGGCACAAAAGATAGTTACCCAAACTGTATACAGAATTGGCAGATGCTAAACTGAGAAAATCCTAAATTACCAGAAGGGAGTCTCTTCCAAATTCCTCCCCATCTCCTTCCCCTGCTCACACTCTCTGCTTGTCACAGAACAGAAAACCAAGACTGAAGCCACATACACGGAGGCTAGTGGGTTCAACCCCAGCTCAGGCCAGGTAAAACAATGACACCTACAACAACAACAACAAAATAGCTGGGCGTTGTGGTTGGTTCCTCTAGTCCCAGCTACTTGGGAGGCTAAGGCAAGAGAATTGCTTAAGCCCAAGAATTTGAGCTTTGTTGCTGTGACCTGTGACAACACAGCACTCTACTCAAGGTGACAACTTGAGATTCTGTCCCTCCACCAAAAAACAGAAAAAGAAAAAGAAAGCTGGGGAGAGGACAGGGCCGCACACGTTTTATCTGGGATTCAATACACGATATCAAGATGTCCTGGAGAAAAGCAACACAGGGATGGGAAATAGTGCCACAGGTGGTGGAGATGGAGCATGCTCAGGAAAACCTTGCTGAGAAGGTGGCAGCTGAGGCTGGAGAAAGCAAGGGAGCCACCCATAGGGTGATTGCAGGGTGTCATACACCCACCAGAAGGGACAACAAGCAGATGGTCCTGTGTTGGGAGCATGCCTGGTGCTTGAGAGACCACAAGGGCATCAGGGAGGCCACAGTGGAATGAATAGAGTGGGGGTGGCTGGTAAAGGCTACAGAAAGATAAGATCAAAGGTAACTGAGCCACATGTGGGGACAGAGCTGTGAAAATGCTGGATTTTACTCTGGATGAGATGGAGAGCTGTTGAAAGATGTCGGGAAGAAGAGTAACATGATCTTGATGTTCTCCAGGGTAACTCAGGCTGACGCATTGAGAACAGATTGCAGGGAGTGAACACAGAACAGAGAGGCCATTGAAAGATGAATGAAATTGTCCAGAAGGCAGAGATGGGGCCATGGACCAGGATGGCAGCCATGTTGCTGAGGGGTGGTCCCTAAGGACCCACCATGAAGGTAACACCAACAGGATTTGCTGACATGGGGATGCGGGGTGTAAGAGAAAGAGAGGTGTATAGAAAGACTCCAAATTTTTCAGCCTGAACAATCAGTAGGGTCAATTGGCACAGTGAAACAGGGACTGAATAGGAAGGCGTGACAATGGTTTGAGAAGTTGAAGGTCATTTTTCTACTTCCTTCTCATAGAGGCAAGTGAGACAGATGGAGTAAAAGTTAAGAAAGAATTTATCCAGTTAGAATGAAAATAGCATTCCTAGAATAGATTAAGGCCATAGATGCAAAAACATGAGATAGGCCCACCTAGTGAGTTTGCTGGAGGGGACCAGAGGAGGTGGATGAGTCTCAGTAGCGGAGAGAGGGCAGGAAGCTGAGGGAACACAAGGAGAAGACTTGTATCTTATGCTATTGCAAGATCTCATCACTGGGCCACAGGAAGGGGGAAGCAGGTTAAAAATAGATGGTAGACACCACCATTTTGGTTGCAGCCAAATGATATGTGAATGAGGAGCAAGGTAAGAATTTCAACAAAGACAAACAGAACACTAAGTCCATGATATTGTAACGGGGAGAAATTGACCTCATATCTCCAGGGAGGATGGGGTTTATCATCCACACATCATGAAGAGCACTACATATTTTTAGGTGATCTTCCTTCTTGCATATTCTATATCTAATCCATTTCACAAGTTCTGTAGGTTGTACTTCCAACATGTTTCTTGGATCTGTCTGCTTCTATTGGTTTCCATTGCTAATAGTCTGTTCTAGGTTACTAAGATCTCTTCTCTTTACAACAGCCTCCTAAATGTTTCTCCACTTCTATTCTTGTCTCCCTCTGGTTTGTTTTCTATATAAGTATAAGAAAGTAACCCCTAAAATATTAATCTGACACTTGCTGATATTTGGGAGATTCTCCTTAAAATCTTCCATGGCTCCACATTTCACTTAGAATAAATGATAATGATAAAAAAAAAAAATAGCTCCCATGTAGCACTGCTCTATGCCAGGCACTATACTAAGAACATTACACATATTTATTTATTTAATATTCAACCCTATGAGGAAGGTACCATTATCACAATTCATATTTATCAGATGAGGAAATGGAGGCACTGAGAGGTCATTTGCTCAAGAAGCCTGTCTTACCCTGGATCTCCAAGAAAGTAGAGTCAACATCACTCGCTGCTGGGCAGTGCAATCTCAGGCAAGCAGCAGTGAGTCAGGCAAGTAAGGACATCTATTACCAAGGTGAGGCCACTACATGGTACCAAGTACAACTGAGTGTTGATCTTGCCTCACTATCTCTATCTCAGGATACTCCATCTGGGTGGAGGATGAGGAAGTTTTGTTCACTGAATCACTCTTTCTCTCTTTGGGTAGAGGTTTACCCCATGGCGCCTTCGCTCCCTGCACTCATGCCCACAGGCAGGTATTTGCACCACTAGCAATGTACCTGGGCAAAAGATGACAGGTGGGACAGAACTTAAGGCAAGATGTTACCAGGTTCGTCCATGGGAATTCCATCAGAATCGAGACAGAACTGCCTGTTCCAAGGTGGTTGGAGCAGAGCAAGTAGCCAAAGACCCTTGGGATATGTGAGACCAGAGGATCTGAAGGAGGGCACAAGTGGCCAACAACCGCAGAAAGTAAGTGTTAGACCTGGAATTCAAGTTCTGTTGGCCTGTTCTCAAAGCCCATTCATTTAATCTCTGATCTGCTGCCTTGCAAGGTAAGACCTGAGCCCTTCAGCATGTCCGACAATGCATTACGTGATCTGGCCCCTGCAACCCCACCGTGCACCACCCTCTTTAGCATTCATTAAGCTCCAGACTCACTGTTCTTCCAGTTCCTAAACTACCCTACATCCTCTGCTGCCACAGGGCCTTCGTCCATCTGTGGACATTCTACTTCTTCCTCTTTTGCATGCCAGAACTTTCTCATCTTTTTGTTGTTGTTGTTTTGGTTTGGTTTGGTTTGGTTTTTTGTTTAGCAGGTCCTGCTGAGTTCAAACCTGCCACCCCCGGTGCACAGGCTGGTGCTCTGAGCTACAAGCGCCCCGCCTTCTCATCTTTTAGTCACCATTGAAGAATCACCTTCTCAGAGAGGCCTTTCTGACCACTGTACAGAAGAGGACTTCCCCTTATTATTCTCAGCTCACACATGTTTCTTTTACAATATTGATTATAGCCTGAAGTAATTCTATTAATTTCCTTAGTAACCTCTTTCTTGTTGGTCTCCCTACTGGAATGTAAGGGCAATGCCTATCTCATCCACCATTACATCCTCAGCATGGACCACAGGGCCTGACCCAAGGAGATGCTCAGTAAATATCCGGAGGATGAATGAATAAAAGGCTGTTAGGTGAGAAACAGATTTTAAGGTAGCATTGGCCACATCAGTGTCTGTAGGGAAACTACCCTGGAGCCACTACAGACAAGTGAGAGGCACTAAAAGGTGAAGGTAACGGACTGGACGGAAAGAGATGGCAGACCTGACTCGCTCAAATCTCCTTCCAGCTCTGGAAGTCCTGGGACTATAGAGGATGTCTTTGAGGCGGTGCAAAGGAAACAGGAAGGAAGCAAAAGTAGGAATTCCTTAGGAAGTTCAAAAGAGGAAGTACAGAGGGTCAGGCACATTGTATGACAAACAGGAAGTTGTTTAAAACAGGGTTTTGAAACTGTGAATCTGTAAGAGAGTGACAAAAATCCAGGAGCCCCCACACAATTTTATATAAAAATGTATTTCTGCATTTGTGTGTGTGCAATTTTCTAGGCAAAAGTTTCAATTACATTTGAAAAGGACCCATAAAACTCCTGCCTTTACATGGTCAAGAAACACCAGTTGATTGTAGCAACAACTGTCTAATCTAGAACTCGCTTCCTCAGTTTCAGATGAAGACATCCAGCCCGGAAGATGTTATGGGACCTGCTAAAATTCAAACAAAACAAAGCAGGTGACCAGAAGGCCTGGGGTTCAGGTCTCTGGATTCTCATTCCAGTTTCTTTGCTGTACCACAATCCCTTCCTAAAACTAAGTCATAAAGTGCCATGTGAAGAAAAAAGAAAAATTTAATTTCTCGGAAAAATGAAGAGAAAATACAAACTGATTACAAAGGTAAATTAAATAGGATCATAAGGCCAGAGGAACAGTTCCATGATTTCAGGAGAAAGTCCTATAAATATCCTGGAAGGTTTAGGAAGGGTTAAATTAATTATTCTGCCATTTAACATCAAAATAAAAATCTAGATTACCTTTATTTCATACACATAAATATGAATACAATTGTTCATCAGTATCCATGGTGATTCATTCCAAGACTCCCTGGGATACTACAATCCATGGGTGCTCAAGTTCCTTATGTAAAATGATGTAGTGTTTGCATATAACCCACACACCTCTTCCCACATATGTGTTGAAATCATTTCTAGATTACTAATACTTATTTCAAAGCCTACACATCACTACGTTTACGTAGTACTCAACATGCAGCAAATTCAAGTTTTGCTTTTGGAACTTTGTGGAATTTTTTCTTTCCTGAATATTTTCCAGTCAGTTGACTCCATGGAGGTAAAACCCACAGATATAGAGGGCCAACTCTATACAGCAAAGTTGTCCACAAAAAAAGAATTTTAAAATAGAAGCATAAACTGACAACCTATCAAAGTCCAATGCTCATCTATGATGCAAAGCAAAAAAGAAACGTGGTGTGTTTTTACATAACTGCTAAAATAGCAAAGTGTGATGAACAGTTAATTATCTTTCACAATGTGAGTTTAAGGATAAATTAAGTAAATGAAATTCACAATCTCTAGTCCTCATTTTAGGCAATTAATCAACTTTTCATTCAGAGCACATCAGACTGTTAGGATATCTGAGGTCAAATGCTTGCATCTTCCACTAATTTCTGGAATTGGACAAGCCAATTTTTCCTTGGTTCTCAGGTTCTTCTATCTTTACAGTAGAAAAAGGTTGATCTTGGATAATGGCTTTAAAATTTTTATATTGCTTTTTCTTTTTTTAATTTAATTTGTTGATTACCATCCATGCAGTAAGGTGTATATTTTACATTATCTATATACATAAACATGTATGCCTAAAATGAAAACAAAAGTTTCATAAGATAATACTGGCCCTTAACACGCTGATATTCTCTGTTCTATTCTATGTCTTATTGGGGTTTTTTACATTTAATTTATCTCATGATCTACATGTGGGTCACAACCTACAATTTAAAAAACATTATAAAAAACATTAAGATCACTTGTAGCTTTTATATTCAACTAATAAATGCTCTACAAGAACCACAAGTCAATAGCACAATCCATTTACTAGAATTTCTATTTTCTCCTTTCCTACGCTGAAGGTGAAAATGGACAGTGATGGAGAATTACACGTAGACAAAGGGAATATAAGAGCTTTGAACATCCATGAAAGGAAATTCTGCCAGTAAGTATTTTCACATTTACCATAGAGAAAAGACAGAACATCCACAACTAATGGGAATGTTCCCATTGACTTTTTTTTTTAACCTGCCTATGAACTGTTCAAGATTTAAGATCTTCCAAAGAGAATGTTCCAGAGAAGCAGAAAGCTGAGGGGATAGAAAGAAGAAGAAGAGAGTTAAAGGGATAAGAAGAAAAAAAGAAGTAAACAGAGGTGAATATCAAGTGTTGGGGGGTAGTCTTGATCCTAGACTTTCACTGGTGCCAACCTCAGTCCACAGAGAAACACCCCTGGACACACGTGATAAAGGATGTTATGAGCCACGTCGGCACCCACCCCAGCTAGAGCACTCCTTATAAATCACAAATCTGATCACTTCACCTCTGCTAAACATACCTCAGTGCTTTCTTAGCCTCTCCAGGGTAAAGCGCTAACTCTTCAGCATAGTGGGCAAACCATTCATGATCTGGTTTCAGCCTCCCCTGTTCTCCCAGTACCATCCATGATCCCTTTGCACACATACCACCAGTTACAAATGGTCCTGGGATGTTTTCTAAACATCCCTTCTGATGCCCTTAGGACTTTATTTCAGCTCTTCTCTCTTTCTAGAAGATCTCCTCTCTGCCTACCTCTTCTAGTTCTTCAGGTATCTTTTTTTCTGTCATCTGCCCCTGATCCGTGCACCTTTAACACTGTGCTTACCCCAGTCACGAATGCTAATGAAAAGTATCACCTCACATCATATCTGTTCAGCTACCCTTCCAGACCATGAGTTCTTTGAGAGTAGGGAGGGATCATGGCCATCCTATTCAAGGTGAACAGTGTCCAATATGTAGCAGAAATTCTTTAAGTGTTTGTTAACTGAATGAGTATTGAAGGATTCTCCTATATTCCACTTGTCCAAGCTGCTCTAGGTTGTGCAGAACTCTGAATTTCAGCTACCGTGCTTGGTAGTCAAGTGTGATCAGATTAAATAGACAGTCCTCACCCTCCTGAAAAAACGTCAGCTACATCTTCACAGAAGAGTAAAATGTGAATTTTCACTTCTTTAAAAAATGAAAAATGATAAAGATTAAGCAGAATGAAAGCATAAGCCCCTGGAAGCCAACCAAAAGAATGTCATCGTCATAAAATGGCCCCTCCAAAAAAGTTTTAAATCAAAAGAGAAAAAAACCCAGTAAACAAAAAACCACAGTGGAGGGTTAACAGATTTTTAGCAACTTTCATATTTTGACTACCTTCCCTTTATTAGTGAAAAACAGAAATAAATAGGGCTAATAGTAAAAAAAATCCTACGTGCAAAAGAAAGAAAACCACTTCTAAATCTCATAGCTATGTTTCTACTCTGATAATCAAAAGAGTAGATTTCTCTAAAATAATAAATCACTGGTGTGAGGAGCAAGAAACATGAGATCAGGATAATTCATTTTTTAAACATTGCAAATAAAATAAGAAATGGTCACTTTAATCTAATAAGGGATAGTGATAAGAGGAACAAAGATCATGAATGTGAACCCGAAGGGAAGGAAATGAAATATCACATCTTAGCCAACGAACAGAAGCGAGCCCCATGAAAGCCTTAAAAAAGGAAGAGATAAAACAAAACATGATTCTAGACTGGCCAAGCAGACCCTTTGGCATTGAAGTCACTTTAGATTTGCTGTCTTAACAGGAAATACAAGCGGACAGCTAGGAAGTGAAGAATATGCTTCCATTAAACTGCTGATAGAAAGCAGATGAGAAAATATAAAGAACTGAGACCATGGTTTAAACCTCCTTGTCTCTGTGACAGAGGGGTATCTCAATTAGATAATAATTTCTTTTCATTTCCTGGAGAACAAAGGTTCTGAATGAAGTAAATGTATTTGTTGGTTATCAGAAAGAATAAAGAAGCTTGATTCCAAAAGTATTTTCCCCTGAATCAAAGTCTAGTCTTTGGTGAACTATTTGAAGAAAATGTCTGTGAGCACAGGAAGAAATGCAAACAGTAAAATAATATGATTTCTTAAAGATTATTCAAGATAATGATGTGATTATGTTTCCATCATTGCTGGGATTTTGCTCTAAAAGTTGCTGATGGTTACCTGTTGGTGGAAAAACTGTGATTTTTAAAATAATTTTTCTTTTACTTATATTATCAATAGTTTTTATAATGAACATGCAGCATTGTTGGAATGAAATAGAGTTCTGCTTTCACTCTTCTTCCTCCAAAAAGGAAAGTTCTAAGTAGAATAGCATCCAAAAATTTCATCCAAAAATGAAAAATTTGTTTCATCTGTTGTGGCAGAAATATGAAAAATGGGATCCTATCAGTTCAAATCACTGCTAAAATAATTGCCAGGAAATTGGACTATTCAGAACAGCATAAAATCTAGACGTTTAGAAATGGAAACTGGAGAACTTAGCTCCAGTAGAAGCAGAGGCTTTAATAAACTCTCCTTGCTGAGTAGAGGAGGGCTTTGTGCTATTACTGGTTAGATTTTTGTTTTAATTGACTTCGCCATTGACAATGTCATTACCAAGTCCTTGATTGAAAGAAACAGAAACTAACTCAACCAGCTCAGGTTTGTTTGTTTGTTTGTTTGTTTGTTTACTTACTTGTTTATTTATTTATTGAGACAGAGCCTCAAGCTATCACTCTGGATAGAGTGCTGTGGCTTCACAGCTCACAGCAACCTCCAATTCGTGGGCTCAAGCGAGTCTCTTGCCTCTGCCTCCCAAGTAGCTGGGACCACAGGCGCCCACCACAACGCCCAGCCATTTTTTGGTTGCAGCTGTCATTTTTGTTTGGTGGGCCTGGGCTGGATTTGAACCCGCCAGCTCACACCTTAGCCCGTTGAGCCACAGGCACCGAACCAGCTCGTGTTTATTTTTAAGGACACAAAAACCATAAAATTATTCAATCTGGCCCCATGGGAGCTGTGGATGGGAATCAGTAAACTATGGGAGTCATGCCCCATAAATCCTGGGAGCTACATGGCCTCTCTTCTTTGCTCTGAGTATCTGCTCCATTCTTATCTCTGCAGACCAGATCCCTTTACTGATTCAAAATTACTCTCCTGTGATTTTGGTCTGCATGTGGCTTTTTGTAGGTCACAAAACTGCTCCCGGTCTTGATGCTACAAGACAGATAGGCTCCCCACAGCTAACACAAACTTTTAGAGAGCCAATTCCAGGTTGGTTCAAAGAGAAGATGTTGATGTTCTCAGCTTGGGTGAAGGGCACAGATCTGCCCTGTAGAGAGGCTGGGATACATGGGCTCTGTGGCCAACTATGCTCAGCCCTTCCACAGGGCTTCTCCCAGAGAAGGGAATTTTGTGCAAGCAATCATCCAGAATATATTTATTATGTTGAATGGTTTGCCTTTTTTGAAGATAGGATCTCACTCTGTCGCCCAGGCTGGAGTGTAACGGTATGATCATAGCTCCCTACAATCTCAAACTCCCAGGCTCACTTAAGTCATCCTCCTACCTCAACCTCCAAACTAGTGCACCCCACCACACCTGGCTAATTATTTTTTGAGAGATAAGGTCTCACTGTGTTGTCTGGGCTAGTCTCTAACTCCTGGCTTTAAACAATCCGCCTGCCTTGGGCTCCCAAAATGCTGGAATTACAGGCATAAACAACCACGCCTAAGTTATTTTTTATACTTTATTGTGCATCTTTGGAGGAATCTACACTTCTCAGCCACAACCTCATTCTTACAGCATCCTGCTCTTTCCTGGCTGAAACAAAGCAATTAATTCAGAATAAAGTACTTAGGACTGATAAAGTGACTTTACAGCAAACCATTCATCCTCTTAGGGATTGACTTAGTTTACTTAGTTCTCTAAGGAGACAGAATTTGGATGATTTTTTAGTATAACTTTCTAGCAGAGAAATCATTTTCTAGTATAACGTTCTAAATCTCAAAGATTAAAGTTAAAGGACACCACTTCAATGCTATTTCCATTTTTAAAGAGAATTCTAAATAATCATAATAGTCACCATTCATGTCAGACACTCTTTTTAAGAACTTTACATATGATGATTTATAAACTTTACAACAACGTGAGCAAGAGAGTGTGTTAAGTAGGATGATACTAATGGTGGTAACAAGTTAATGCTGAAAATACATACCTTAAACAAAATCAAGGTTCATTTCTTGCTCAGTCAAGAGCCCGGGTGGATATTCCTGGTCCCAGTGTATCTGTCCACACTTTTCCTTGTGTCTCTGCTATCTCCTAAATCTCCTAATCTTCTACTTTCAACCAGAAAAGAAATAAGGGGCTTGACGTCTGTAGCTCAAGAGGCTAGGGTGCCAGCCACATGCACCAGAGCTGGTGGATTGGAATCCAGCCTGGACCTCCCGAACAACAATGACAACTACAACTGCAACTAAAAAAAAATGGCCGAGCACTGTGGCAGGTGCCTGTGGTCCCAGCTACTTGGGAGGCTAAGGCAAGAGAATCGCTTGAGCCCAGGAATTGGAGGTTGCTGTGAGCTATGTGACGCCAGGCACTCTACCGACGGTGATAAAGTGAGACTGTCTCTACAAATAAAAACCCTTTAATGCGAGATAGAAGAGTTT
>CAUYON010070525.1:0-29257 GCA_963573935.1 Arctocebus calabarensis | reverse complement strand
AATCATAGGGCACGATTCATATACATTCAGAAATGTTTTGATCGTACTGTTACAGTTAGCCTTCATGGCATTTTCTTGATCACTATATAAAGACATTGATACTCTACATTTAATAAGTTTCCCCAGTACCCTGCTAAGATTTGTCTCATAGATGAACAGGCATTTGCTTCCTGTGCAGAGGCAGAAAGTTTGTGGCTGATCTGAACAGCGGTATCTGTACCTAGAGAGGGAGGTTGGTTTTAAAACTCCTTGTTCATAGTGGAACGGGAGTAGCAGTCTGGCTCTTGTATTATGCCTGCCCTTTAGATGACACTGGCTTTGGAGCTTTCAAAAAGGAAAAGGAAAGAGGCCTCTCTCTTCCTGAGAGTGGTCAAGCTGGGGTTCACAGGAAACTCGCCAGTCCCACTGGCTGATCAGCCCCTCCACTGTTCACTTCTCCTGCCTCAGCTTCACACTGGTCAGCGAGTAGAGAAAGAAAAAGGGAGGATTTGAGAAGTAACCACAGAGGGAGTCCTGCAGGCAGTGAGTGATCCTTTAAGGAGGTGCTTTCCCTTATGGCACGGAGCCCAAATCTCCTTTGTCGTTTTATCACAAAAAGTTGGCACGAGAATTTCTGCTCTAGGCTATGATGTAATCACAAGGACTGGATTTTCCCTCCTGCCTTCGACAACTAAAAAAACAGACCAAGTAGATGAAATGCCAGTGCCATAGTCTGACATTGCTGTAATGGAAAACCTGATGCTGGGTAGTCCATAAAGAGATTTCTTTGGCTTGTGATTCTGGGGGCTAAAAAGTCCAAGATTGGGCGGCTGCGTCTGCTGGAGGCTCCCTCATGCTGCTCATACACAGGGCAGACTGCAGAAGGGGCGTGGGAGTAAGCAGAGATGACACGGCAGGAGGGGAAGGAGGCAGGAGACCTAGGAAGCCAGCCTCTTTTTACCCACCTACTGGAACAGGAACCAATCCATTCCCACGAGAGCAAGAACTTGCTCAGGCTTGTAGTGGAGGGAGGGCATTCATCTCTTCTACTCAGATTCCAGGAAGAGGAGAGTTGATGAAGAGAAGGGAGCCGTATGGAGAGAAAGCTCCAGACATCTTCACAAAGGGCTGCCACGTGTCCTCCGCTGAGTACTCACTGATCTGACCATGATGTGAGGAGACCACGGGAAGCTACAGAAAGAAACACTCACAGGAGCAGGTGGAGCAAGGCTTGGAGCTCACACAGGACCAAAGCTGTTTCCACCAGCTAGAGGAGAAAGATCAGAATATTCAGAGCACCCAGTTCAGCGGTGGTCCCCAGACTTTTTGGCATCAGAGATCAGTTTCACAGAAGACCATTTTTCCACAGATCGTGGTGGGGAGGGGGGAACAGTTCCAGGATGATTCAAGTGCATTCCTCCTTCTCAGATCATCAGGCATTAGAGTCTCCTAAAGAGTGCTCAGCCAACATCCCTCACCTGTGCAGTTCGTAGTAGGGTTCTCCCTGCCATGAGAACCGAATGCTGCAGTTTACCTGACAGGAGGCAGAGCTCAGGCAGTGATGCAAGTGATAGGAAGCAGCTATAAATACAGATGATACTTTGCTTGCTCACCAGTCGCTCATCTCCTGCTGGGTGACCCAGATCATAACAGGCCATGGACCCTATGGGTCTGCAGCCCAGGAGGTGGGACCACAGCAGTAGGGTACTTAGGAGAGTATTGCTTCAGCAACAGGGCATAATTAAAGAATGCTGTGGTCCTGTCTAACAGAGCTTACAACCAGTCTCAGAGTATTTATAAGTACCTTAACTGTGTCCCAGGGGAAAAAAAAAAAATTAAAAACCTTAAGTGCGTACAAAAGTAGCTCACCCCCACCAAGATCAAATTTACAATATGTACTACTCAAAAGAATGTGACCAATCATGGGGAGGAAAATTCTGATTAATAGAAACAGACACAGATGACTGAATTAGCAAGGAAAGGTATTAAAATATTTATTAAAACTATGTTCTTTGCACTCAAGATGGTAAACAAAGGCATGAGAATGTTAAGAAGATATAGGATAGATAAAGATATTGGGAACCAGATCCAAAGTAAAAGTCTGGAGATGAAAAATTCAGTGTCTAGACGAAAAACACACTGGTTAGAATTAATAGCAGCTTAGACACTAGCAGAAGAAAAGATTAGTGAGCCTGAAAATATAACAATAGAAACTGTTCAAAATGAATCACCAAAGAAGTCACTGAAGGAAATGAACAGAGAAACTGTGAACTATGGGACGGCTTCAAGCTGACGAATATTCTGGTAATTAGAGTTCTAAGTTATCAGAAGAAAGAAAATAATAAAGGTACAAGCAGAAATCAATGAAATAGAAAAGAAGAGTGCAACAGAGAAAAATCAATGAGAACAAAACCTTGTTCTTTGAGAAGATTAATAAAATCAATAAACCTCTAGCCAGGGTGATAAGGAAAACAAGAAAGAAGGCACAGATTACCAATATCAGAAATGAAAGAGCAAACATCACCGATGGTGAAAATGTAATTAGGCAATATCACGAACAACTTTATGCCAATAAATTTGACAATGGGGATGAAATGGACATATTCCTTCAAAGACACAAACTATCAAAGCACTGTCAAGAAGGAACAGATAAACTCAATAGCCATCTATCATCTTTTAAAAATTAAATTTACAGTTAAGAACATTCCCACAAACAGAAACCCAGATCTAACATGGCTTCACTGGTGAATTCTATCAAAGGATTTGTAAAGAAGTAATTCCCAGTACTTACAAGCTTTTCTAGAAATTTGAAGAGGAGAACACTTTACTGTTCATGCTATAGTATCAGTATTATTCTAAAACCCAAACCAGAATAAAATATTATAACAAACTAAAACTCTGGGCCAATATCTCTCATGAACAAAGATGCAAAATTTAAAAAGAATTTTTTTTTTTTTTTGGTAAATTGAATCCAACAGTATATAGAAATAATAACACATTGTGTAATCCTAGCAGTGCAAATTTGTTTTAAGATTGTAAATGTGGACAGGCACTCTTGGGTAAGGGGAAAACATCCTTCTCCATCTTATCCTCATTCTTGTGGAGCATTGGGCTTCCTTCTCACTGTGATGGGAAAGGGGAGACCTCCGGGCTGTGGGCATCTGCTAAAGTTCTAAGCAGAATACACCTGTTTGCATGGCCAGGTATTGTCATCCATAAAGAAGCAAGGGAGCAACAATCTAAGACCTGTCACCCATAAGCAAACTTGAGACCAGTGGGATCCAGAGTGGATTTGGAGTCAGAAAGACCTTGGTTGAAATCTAGGCTTTATTTATTTATTTATTTATTTTGCAGTTTTTGGCTGGGGCCAGGTTTGAACCTGGCACCTCCGGTATATAGGGCTAGCACCCTACTCCTTTGGGCCATAGGTGCCGCCCTGGGCTTTATCATTTTTTTAAAGAAATGATTTAGTGTCTTTGAGTCTTCAAGAAATTATGAGGATTAAGATTGTTCTGGGGTGGCTGGGGGTGTGTGTGGCTCACACCTGTAATTCTAGCACTCTAGGAGGCCGAGGCAGGTGGATTGCCTGAGCTTACAGGTTCGAGACCAACCTCAGCAAGAGTGAGACACCATCTCTAAAAATAGCTGGGTATTGTGGCAGGTACCTGTAGTCCCAGCTAGTTGGGAGGCTGAGGCAAGAGAATCACTTGAGCCCAAGAGTTTAAGGTTGCTGTGAGCTGTGATGCCATGGCACTCTACTAGGGATGACAAAGTGAAACTCTGTGTTAAAACAAACGAACGAACAAAAAGATTGTTCTGGCCAGGCATAATGGCTCCTGCCTATAATCCTAGCACTCTGGGAGGCTGAGGTGGGCAAGAGAATTGCTTGAGCCCAAGAATTTGAGGTTGCTGTGAGCCATGATGCTAAGTATGCTGATACTGAGGAAGACAAAATGAAACTTGGTCTCAAAAAAAAAAAAAAAGAGATTGTTCTGGGGCATAGGGGGTAAAATGCATGAAGCCCTTGGCACATAGTGAGCACACAGTGCTTGGTGGCTGTATCAGTAGGTCATTTTGCTGAGATATTGTAGTGTGATGGTTGAGCATTCTGGCTATAGATGAACACAGCTTGGATTCCAACACCAGCTCTGTTACATTTGTATTTATGCGACCTCATCTAGTTTCCTTCCTAGTCTGTGAGATAGGATTAACAGTCTCCATTTCAAAAGAGTCCTTGTGAAGTTCTTTTGAGTTAATATATATAGTTTTGGAACAGTGCCCGGCACACTTCCAATAAGTGTTCAATAAGCATTTGTTATGGTTATTGAAGTTAATGCTTCTTTGGACACCGTTGTTGTCACTATTGTTGACAAGCCGGCTAAGGCTGTGATAGCCTAGTAAAAATGGGCCTGGAAAGAAAGATTCACAAGCCTAGGAGAGGACACCAGGTAACAGGGAGCCCTTGAGTTTGCTTGGCCTCCAGTTTTGTTTGGTTTCATTGAAAGCAGACCTGCCCAGCCCTGACTGAACAGAGAGAGGTGAGCGTGGGCAGGTCTGCTTTCAATGGGAGTCTTGGGAGGCAGGAGCAGGGCAGGCCCCGATGACCGCAATCTGTTTCTGAGGCAGGAATGTTTTGTTAGATTTGTACCCAGTTGGGGCCAGGTCTTCCTGAACCATAGCACAATGCAGTGTAAATGGAGACCTGGGCTATAATTAAGAACCATGTGGCCCTGTCAGCAGGCGATGGCACCTGAATGACAATGTGACAGGGAACAGAAACAGGGCCACAGCTAGCCTCTCTGCCTGCCACAGCAATGTGCACTGTGCAGATATCTACCCAGCCTGCAACAAGCCAGGCCTGGAGAGGCCTGCCAGACAGTGGGCTGCGTGCTACCAACTTCTGTCAGCACTTCCTATTTTGCCATTCATAGACTCTCGCTATTAAGCAGACAGAACAGCTCATATCCTGTGGACAGATGATAGATGTGTCATATCTCTGAGAAATTGTTTCTCTTCCACAGGTGTATGGGCTTCCCTCTAAAGCAGGCAGGTCACATGACACTTTTCAACACTCTCTTCTATACCAGCGTGGCATCTAGTGTCTATCAGAAGGGACATCTTTCACGTGCAATTATGGCAGAAAATAAAGGCGATGAAGTGTTGTGTACCAAGAAGGGATAAGATCAAAGGGCGGTAATGAAAGCTGATTGCAATAGAGAAGGGCAGCTTCAACTGCAGAAGTTGTGTGGGACTGTTTAGGGCCTGACACTGCTGCGGGCATACACACTGGCCTATACCAGTGAGCATGCAGAAGGAATAAAATCATAGACACTGCTGCCTCAAAATATTAATAATAAATTGCTGGGGTTGAGTGTAATGCAAGAGGGGTTATAGGTAGGGCGTAACTGTATCAAAGCAGCACTAACACACCTCCTTCCCAGAGATTCACACAATACATGTTTCTTTCAGCATCATACAATTAGTGGCACCGTTGCAGACCTCCAAGAGGGTAATTTACACCCATTGGGCCTGATTTTCCAATAGGATCTTTCAAAGTACAGAATCTGGGTACCTGAAGGCCTATTTTTGTTTTTAAATTGAACTCTGGGAGGTCAAGGGGAAAATGCACATCCTGATAGCAGCATCATCTAGTTTATGAATGAGGCTGCTATCGTCGGAGCCTTCACAATCATGGGCTGTGGCCATCTCACTGGCACCCTTTTTAACTGGAGAAGAATTTCTCTACCTGCCAAGTACATTTCCTAGCAACTGCTGTTGTCTCAGAAGTATATGTCACGTGATAACATTCAACTCCCAGGAAAAAAGCTTGTCTGGGGTCAATTTAGCAGAGGTTTTAGATTTTATATCCAATACTTGCTTTGCAAAACCCATAGGAAAAGCCAACAGTATTCAACTAGTTGTGTGTAAACTAGTTTGAGTTGGTTAAATCTTTTTTTCTTAAAAGAAAAAAAATCCCTCTTCGTTTTAGATTACTTGAATGTAATTGTGTTAGCATCCGCAAAAGTGACTGCACGGATTCAAAGGAAGCTAACAAAGTTTGTCAAATGCCTGTCAGAGTCTGAACTTTAGTGGGAAATTAAATATCACACACTAGTTGTAGCAAATAGGGGCTCAACGATTTGAAAATGGCTCATTGTTCTAAGTAGATTAAAAAATCTTGCTTCTGTCTCATGTTTAATATTGGGTAAATTAGTAACTGTGTTGCCCCTTTTGCACAAATAATGATGTGATGGGGACGGCCCAGCTTTATGAGTAGTAAGGCCTACACAGGGGAGGAGAAGAGGCGAGTGGAAGGGCACCAGGAAGTGCCCACTCTCTTATTTAATTTCATCTGCACAAATAGCAATTGATGGAGATGACATGACAATTTTCCAGAGGAGACTGAACTGGAGTTAGCTGGTCTGAGGTTGTCAAATGATGTTAGAGCTGGCATTAAACTCCTGCTTTATGCACCCCCAAACTGGCATTCTGCTCCCCTGCTGTCCCACCCTGCTTAGCCCACTTTGGCTGTTTGCCATAGGCTGTGCACACCCAACCAGAAACTGCTGGTCTTACAGCGCCCAGATGCCGGCGCACATGTCTTCTGTTAGCAACTGTAATTGAGACTTTTGAATGAAATGCCAGTCTGCTCGCCAGAGGAATGGTGTCACAAAGTCAGGGACCCTTGCAGTCCTATGTTTTCACAGCCCTCAGGGCCTTTTGTTGGAAATATAAGAAGACATTTGCCGAAGAGTTCTCGGTGGAGCTGGGTGCGTGAGCAGCGCGTCCTGCAGGAGACGTCACGGGCTCCACCGTGTTGAGGACTGGCTGGCCAGGTCTGAACGGGTTTAGGTGTGCGGGGGTCAGAAGGCTTCCTGGTACAGATTGACACTGTCATTGATTGCTGTGGACCTCACGTTGGCATCAGTGTCCCCATCGTGTCTTTGCAAGCACAGTTTGTGGCTGTGACTGGATAAGTGAATCCTAGGGCATTTGCACCCGTCAGCACTGGAGCATGAGATGTGCCCTTAGAAGAGAACAGTGTCTCTGGGGAAATGGGCAGGGAAGACAAATTCCAAGAGGAGAAGGAAAAAATAGCCATCAGCAGGGGTAGGGCTAGGGGTGGGGGGAGGGGGGAGGCTCCAGAGAGTACTGCATCGGTGGGGAAAGAGGGGTCCTGTGAACTCAGTTGGGGTGGGGAGTGGGAGAGCAGCAAGGAAGCTTCCCTTTCTTGACAGTTTTGCCTAAGGACAGCTCCGCTCAGTAAACCTCATGGGATCAGCTTACTCACTTCAAAGGACCTGGCCTACCAGAAGAACAAAACAATATTTCCCTCTGTAGCAACTTGGCATTGCAGCTGTCATCACAATTGTATCCCAGAAAAGCAGCTTATTCAAGTGGCAGCTTGTTCCTTCAGGCTTGTCTCATCTTCGAGAAATGCCCAGTGACACCTCTCGGAGGAAATCCCTCATTCCTGCTCTGCGCGATAGTTTCTGCAGGCAGCACGGCCTTAGGACTGCGTTCCTGGGTATAATGAGCCCTCAGACGGTGCTCGCCGCGTCTGCTCACAGGAGAACCCAGCCAGGGTTTAATGTGAGACCAGACAGAACTTCCCGAGCACAGCGACAGGAGGCACAGAAGAATTTCTGGTGGTTTCATTAGAATTTTAAGAGCTGTTGATTGAGGACTTCATTGAAGCCAGTCATTATGTTCCTACCTTTCCATTTCCTTTCCTACTTACCCCAAAGACTGCAGTTTACTCTTGTAAAATGGAGTTGATGACTGATTTTTTTTTTAAGTTTCTGCATTCATAGGTTACATAACGAGAATGGGGCACCATCAAGAGCAGGGCATAGGGAAGTAGAGGGCCTTTCCCAGTTCTCCTGGCTCTCCAGACCTCAGATGCATGGAATCCCAGGCCTGGAAGGAGCTTTACTGAAGCAGGCATCTGGCCGTAGAGCAGAGAGTAGAAGCATTTGCCTCAAGTGACCCAGAGAGCCGCTCCATAATGGAATAATTTTTTGCAGGTCTGCAGATGGTAGTTTAAGACAGAGGAATGTCACAGAGGATAACCCGGTGACCAGGAGGGTCAGAAGTCCTCTGTGGATATTTATTTATTTGTTTCTTTATTTAGAGATAAGAACTTGTTCTATCACCCAGGAGAGAGTACAGTGATGTCATCATATCTCACAGCAACCTAAAACTCCTGAGCTCAAGCAATCCTCTTACCCTTGCTAGGATGACAGCCACCATGCCTGGCTGATTGTTTAATTATTTTGTAGAGAAGGGATCTCACTCTTGCTCAGGCTATTCTCAAACTCCTGACCTCAAGCGATCCTCCCATCTCAGCCTCCTAAAGTGTACGGCTATAGGTGGAGGCTACCATGCCCAGCCTTTTGGATACTTTGAGGAACCCAGAGCTATCTTGTCAGTAAGGAAGATAGTGCTTCAAGAGACCACAAAAACTATCTTTAAGTATCTGAAGGATAGTGACATATGAAGAGATTTATTCTTTGTAATCGCTAAGGACCCCACTAGGATCCTCAGACATGGTTACAGGGACAAGCTTGACTCATTCTGAGGAAGATGTCAACCTGGCTTCAGCAAGGGCCAGGAGCACCTGGAAGATCAGTGCGTCTGCTTCCTCAGAGGATGCAATTGCACTTGCAAACATATGTTCAAGGAAGTTTCTTTGTGAGGAATCTCCTTTTCAAAGCTAAGGTCAACTGGTGAGGTTCCCATCAGAGTCCCTATCAAATATAGAAGCAGAAATAATGAAAAACCCTTAAGGTGTCAGTTTCTGCAAAACAAATCATCCCTATAGCAATGTATTAATTTAAATTGACTGTGGGCCTTGGGGTTCATGAGCTTAGCTATTATAGAGCCCAAATAGGGGATGGCTTTGAAAGGAAGGCCTACTGCTACTTATTGGGTGAAAGTGGAGATGTGTTAGTTTTGCTCTGGGGCAAACCTGGTGATAAGAAATAAGGGGGGAAAGAAAGGCACCCATGACTGGGATTCCACTGTTAGTCTAATGGTGTGGTAAATCTGTTCCAGGATTAAAGACTTCCCGTGAGCCCAGAGGAGCAGGCCTCAGAAGATGGCAAGGCTACTGCTTTAGCAAGCGCCTTTGAAAGAGACCTTGAAGGTAGTTCCTGAGGTTTAGGGGCCGCTAAGAAGACAGGCTGCCAGAGTCTCAGAATGGGCTGATGAAATGAAGGCCCCCACGCCTGGTTCCATCACACTGGCCTGCTCTCTGCAGTTTCTCAGCCTTGCTAATCTAGCTGTCCTTTAAGATTCCTGACTATAATTTGTCCTGTCTACATATTTTATTTGTAATCCCTGATGCTTGGAGCTCTTCCAGAAAGCTTACCCTGGCCTCGTCAACCTACAGTGGAGTCTCCTGCGTCTGAGTTGAGGGGTTTGCAGCAAGTGACAGGGCAGTGCATCAGAACATGAAGAGCCTTTGGGGATAATCCAGTCACACCGGGTCAGAGCTTGGGATTTGTCACCTCCCCTCCCTGTTTTATTGTGAGTTCTCTGGAAGTATCTCCCCCTGCATCCCTGGTTTTTCCTGTCACACTCCCTTTAGGATGGAATCAGGTATCCGGTACATTGGAAGAGGCCATTCCCAAGTTTAGGTGAATAGAGTCTCCAAGGCCCTCTCCTTCCTTTTCCTCACACATTTACTTTATATTCATTTCTTAAGGACCCCCTGACCTCTTCCATGTTGGTAACACGCAACCCAAAGCCTTGTGCTCATTTGGAGTCATTGAGTGTCTGCTCCAAGGGGACTGACTTTGTCAATTGCTTTGTTTGTGCTTTTCCCCAGGATCTGAGTTAGCTCTGAGATGTTTGACTCATCTTCAACACTTTTAAATTTCCTCCTGAAGGCACCAACCATGTTTGCTAACTTAACCATCAAATATCCCATCTGAGCTCCTCATGAGCATGAGAAAACACTGACACGTCTTTTCCCTCGGGTGTTGTTGGCTTGTAAATCTGAACAGGAAGAAGTAAATTTATTTGGAGAAGCTATGAAATGCCTCCCCTTAAAGAGTGTTTATGTTGGGGCTGGGAGGAGAGTCTGTGAGCCCACAAGTACCAGGATTCAAGACCTGTGATCAGGCTAGCGGCCAGAGATAAGGACCTCTGTCTAATCTTTGCTGCAAATGAAAATAGTCAGTAAATCAGAGCTATTTATTGAGTGTCTAGCATGTTCAGACAACGGGATAGTGGGAAGTTATAGGAACAGACAAAGCCATCTTAACTGAAAACTTAACCTACCAGCTCCTTCTGTTTTCTTGGAGGCCTTTGTGACAAAATCACATAGGTGTGCCATTTGCCTAGAAATGGAGAATCCCATAATTTGGCCCCTGCTGGGGCCTGGGAAGTCCTTTGTCACATTTATTAGATTGGAATGTATCTTGGGATGGCAGAAAGGAAACCTTATCTTTCTATTCAGCATCTTTTATGCCTCTCTGCAGAACATGGTGAGCACTTGCCTCTCTGAGTCATTTTCTCTAAAGTAGGTCTGTCCAGCTGTGCCTACCTCGGGCCTTTGTTTTGAGAAGTGAATGGAACCTGTTGGTTGAGTGTTCAGCACATGCTCAGCATGCAGCAGGCACCCAGGAATGGCAGCCGTAGCTGGAATGGTCACTGCTGCAGCCCATAGAAAGCAGTCACAAAACACTGTTCATGCTGTATTCTGTCTCATCCCATGGAAAATCCTGATTGCAAATTCTATTATCTTTAAGACTTTATAATACTAAGCTGGCATGCTGTAGACAGGGCATTTGGAGAAATGTCTGATGTGCCAGGAGGGAAAAGGACACATCTCTGTGAGGAAGCCATTTGGGCTCTTGTGTTGATGACGGCTATAAGCAAACTGTGATGGAAAGGCAAGCTTGGTGTTCAGACACAGAGTTTGCTACACACGTTCTCATGGGTGAAAATTGAGTAAGAGAGACTGCCAAAGGAGGGGAGTGATGGCCCCAGAAGAGAGTGATGACCAGTATTACATGTATCAAGGACATGAAAAGGACAAGCCAATTGCCAAAGGAATTAATTGGGACAGCGATACCTCAGGACCCCACTGGCCCAGAATTTACATGTATTTAAAGGTGCTAGGAGACCATGTGAATCCAAAAGATGACAATCTGTTTTTTGTTTGTCTGTTTTTTTGTTTTGGAGGGGTTATTTTGCAGCTTTTGGCGGGGGCTGGGTTTGAACCCACCAAAATCTGCATGTCTCTAGGCAGGAGTCCCTTGTTATTTTTCTTGTGGGTGCTCTTCATGAACGTATACAGCCCTCAGCTTTCTTCGCAAAGAAAACCTGCCTTCACCCTAGTATTGCACTTACATCAGCTCTCATAGTATGAATTCTTTAAAAATACGGAAATCATTATTTTTATAGCAATTTGTTCCCAGGGAACAAAGGCCATAGCAGGCTGGTATTATCTTCATTTTTCTCCATGGCCCTCTTATCAAAAATAATGATAATATTTCAAATAGATTATGATGTGGTTAATGAGTTATTTTACAATGTAGATTCTCAGAAGTGGGGAGGCTCAGTCATTTAAACTAGTTGATTGGCAAGATTAGCTTGGTGCCCTTTGCCCCACCTTTTGAGAGAAAAAGACCTCTCTAAATTTCAAAGGAAAAGGCATCATTTGCCACCAGATGGTATGTTTCAGTTCAGGAAACTGAAATCAGCCCCACACACAGGACCTGGCTGGGACCAGGTCACCATCGGGGAGAAAGTGAAATGGACCAGGTTTATAAACACCCAAGGTGGGAGTAAGAGGACAAAGATGCAGAAGGAGATCAAAATACTCTGTACTTGTGGAAGTTTCATTTGAACAAGGAATCAAATTATTCTTTTTTAATATTCCTTCAGCTATCCTTAGGACTGAATTTGTAGGACTTGTTTTCCTGGCACATTCAATTGAAGTTGAGACCAGAGATGATGAATTCCATCAAACAAAAGAGAAAAAAAATATATAAGACATGCAGTTCTGTTAAAACAAAAGGACATCTCATGACTAGCCTGTAGCTTTCAAGAAAGTATTTTTGAAGTCTGGGAAAATAGGAGGCAAAAAGTAAGATTTCAGGAAAAGTATAAGAAAAGAATAAGGATGCTGGAAGGGGTGGGTCTGGACATAGAGTTTACACTGTGTAGGGTGGAATTTTACAAGCTCTACTCCTAAGTGCTAAAGTTATGTGTTTGTGCATCACAGTTCTCCAGATAGGAACCTATTCCCTCCCTTAACATTCCCACCAAGTGTCTTCTTTTCAGCCTCCCAGCATGTGTACTAATGACCCAAACAAGAAAGACTTTGTGATGGATGGGGCTTATTTAATTGGCTTAAATGGAATGATGTGCACTTTCTGAATCCCGTTAATTCTTAAGACTAATCTACATATTGGCAACTTGTCATAAGAAATGGGTTGCAAATGCTGAATCAAAACTTTTCAGGGCTTGGCAGCAGTAAAATGGCAATGTGTTAAATGCTCTCTTAGGAGACTGGAGAGGATCCTTTGTATGAGTGTAATGCAATCATGGTAAGATAATGGATTAAATGACCTCCGTTAAGGTGTTGGCTTTGTATATCTTAGCTATTCAAAAAAGTAGACTTTCTAACAGGAAACATACTCTTTAAAAAATGTTTAAGTATTATGGATATGCAATAATTGTACTTATTTATGAAATCCATGTCATATTTTAATACAAGCATATAATACAACAACAATTGGGCTATCCATCACCTTGAGCCTTAATTATTTCTTTGTTTTAGGAACATTCCAATTATACTGTTTTAGGTACTAGAAAATATGCAGTAATTTCTTGTTAACTACAGTCACACTCTTGTGCTTCTGAACACAAGCTCTTATTCCTCCTATCTTACTGTATTTTTGTACCTATTAACCACCCCCTCTTCAGCTTTACCTCCCCACTACCCTTCCCAGCCTTTTGCAATATCATTCTATTCTCTAGCTCCATGAGTTCCATTATTTTTCAGCTCCCACGCATGAATGAGAACACATTTATCTTTCTGTGCCTGCCTTATTTCATTTAGCATAATGCCCTCCAATTGCATCCACATTGTTGCAAATGACAGGATTTCATCCTTTTATAAGCTGACTAACATTCCGTTTTGTATGTATACCAGGTTTTCTTGACCCATTCTTAGGTTGATTCCATACCTTGGCTATTGTGAATAGTGCAACAGTAAATGTGGGAGTACTAATACCTTTTTGATATATTGGTTTTCATTTTTTTTGGATATGTACCTAGCAATGAGATTATTGGATCATATGGTACTATATTTAGTTTTGGGGGGAACTAAAAAAAACTTCTCTACTGTTCTCTGTGGTGGCTATACACATTTACATCCCCACCAATAGTTTACAAAGGTTCCACTTCCTCTTTTTCCTTACTAGCATTCATTATTGCCTATCTTTTTAATGAAAAGCCATTTTAACTTGGATGAAATAATATTCCATTGTAATTTTTTTTATTTCTCTGATGATTAGTGATGTTGAGCATTTTTTCATATGCTTATTGGCCATTGCTATATCTTCTTTTGAGAAATGTAACTAAGGAAGTAAAAAATCTCTGCAACAAAAAACTATAAAACATTGATGAAAGAAATTGAAGAGGATATGAAGAAATGGAAAGATATTCTATGTTCATGGATTAGAAGAATCAATATTGTTAAAATGTCCATACTACCCAAAGCAATCTACAGTTTCAGTGTAACCCCTATCAAAATAACGATGACATTCTTCACAGAAATAGAAAAAATAATCCTGAAATTTACTTGGAACCACAAAAGACCTAGAATAGCTAAAGCAACCCTGAACAAAAACAATAGACCTGTAGGCATCATCCTACCTGATTTCAAATTATGCTGCAAAGCTATAGCAACCAAAGCAGCATGGTACTGAGATAGAAACAGATGCATAGTTCAAGGCTACAGAATAGAGAACCTAGAAATAAATCCGTGCATTTACAGTTAACTCATTTTGGACCAAAGTGCCAGTCAAGAATATGCATTGAGGAAAGGAAAGTCTCTTTCATAAATGTGCTTGGAAAAATGGGTATCTGTATGTAGAAGAAAGACACTAGACTCTTACCTCTTGCTGTATACAAAAAATGAAATCAAAATGGAAAAAGCACTTAACTCTTAGACCTAAAACTATGAAACTACTAGAAGACAACTTTTGGGAAACATTACAAGACATTAATTCAGGCAAAGATTTCTCGAGTGAGACCTCAAAAGTACAGGCAACCAAAGCAAAAATGGACAGATGAGATTACATCATCCTGAAAAGCTTCTTCACAGCCAAGGAAACAATCAATAAAGTGAGGAGACAACCCACTGAATGGGAGAAAATACTTGCAAACTACCCACCTGACAAGGATTAATAACTAGAATATATAAGGAACTCAACTCAATAGGAAAACAACAATAACAAATACTCGGACTGAAAAGTAGCCTTTCTGATTTTAATATAACTCTTTAAGAACACACAAAATAGACAATGGTCAGTACATCCAAGTTCCAGCCTGGCTTTTCAGTTTCCTTCTAGGTAAACTTCCCAGTAGGGTTAGGACTGAAATTTTCCCAGGAGACCTCCTGGTGATTGAGAACCAGAAGAGATGATTTACTGTATGACCTTTTCTATTTACCAGGCAGAAGATTTGGGGAAAGCCACTGAAATTTGTCTCCAAAGATGTGAATGATAATAGCTTGTGTTTCTCTGAGAGAGATTCTAAGGCCTGGAAAAAATGGTAATTTAAAAATATTTCATATACTGCAAAGCCTTGCAAAAAATGTTGTTATTATGACTACAAGGGTTCTTCCTGGTCGGTAAAAAAAGCATCTTCCCAAGTCCTCCCCTGCCTTTTATCAGCCACAGTGAATCCCCGTCCATTCTTAGCATACTTATGCCAGGGATATGTGAAAGCCTGTGTCCTCTTGTCCCTCTGGTAGCAACCCAGACAGGATGCCGGGCACATTTTTTTCCAATCATCTTTCAGATGTTTTGAAATGGGTCTGGTAAGAACCGAAGCTATGTTTCCAATTAATTTTCTAAGTACACAATTTGCTCAAAGTACATTTTTTAAAAAGAAAGAATTCAACAATAAAGTATGACTTTTTCTGTCTGACTGCCAGAAATTTGGGATCTCTGTGAGTTTCACTAATATCAAAGGCTTCTGTTTAATATGACTTTGTATTAAAGTGGGCCTTACTGTCAACTTAGTAAAACCTCTTGTTTAATCTCAAGTTTGGGGTAGTTTTTTTATTAATCCAACATGCATCTGTTAAAAATAACTTTCAGATAATGCAACATTTGATTAAGTGGAACTTAATACAGCCATTAGCTGGTGGATATCCCCCCCCCCCCACTTACGCATTCCAAGCTGAGCCTGATAAGATGGCACTAACATTTAGCCCGAGGTGTGGAATGTTAATAGTGGGATTTTGGACAGTTTGTTTATTTTTTATTTATTTCCTGAATGTGCCACTCATAGCAATGTGCCAGATGGGGGCCCTGCAAGGCAGAAATTCTCTGCCTTGGAGTCCCAAGAAGCTGGCAGAGTTGCCCCCACCCTCAGGGCAGCACCAGCTTGGGTAAAAAGGCAGAGGGATAGCCTTTAAAGCTATAGTATGATTTTGTGCTTTTGTCAAAAGAACATCAAGTAACATGCTGTTCAGGGCTGACCATGCAAGTAATATATCCAGTGAGATTTTATCCCTTTGCCACCCTTTTACTTGGGTTATAGGGAAAGAAGGACTAAAAGATGATCTGGCCTGCCTAGGCTCAAGTCCTTGAGCCCAGGCTGTCCTGGTGGCAGTTTTCCTTTACTGAAAGGCCCTGCAGCTCTCGTGGCTGGTACAGAGCAGGTTCTTGTCACTTCTTTGAGCTGCTGGACTGAACAGCAGCCAAAGAAGTCGCAGGCCCCATTCATTCAAATCCCATTAGGGCACATTTCCTGGGCACTGCTTACTATAGTTGAGCAGGATGCTGTGCCCTGAAGATAGGGAAGTGAGAAAGACAGGCATGGCCCTTGCCCTCATAGAACTTGCGTTCTATCTAGTATCTGCTGCTGGTTAAGGATGCTGCCCGTCTACCTGTCTGTGGGTTTGTAGGAGTTGGTTTCCACTCTTTAATTCGTAGCTCACCAAATTGGTCTAATGACCTGTTGACCAGCATTTGGCCTTTACAATCTTTCTTATGATGGCATTTTTAGTGATTATATATTAGTTTTAACTACTTCAAAATAGGGATTTGGGTTCAGTTTGATTCAATACTTATTTACTAGTTGCCTATCAAGTCCAAGACTCTGAGTTCTCCGCTCATCTCCCAGCCTCTCCCAGGCTAATGAGGCATAATGTACACCCTTCTCTGTCACCTAGCTTACGCAGGGAGGCCATTGGGAAAGGCAGGACCAGTTATGCATCGCAGGATGGCATCACCTCTAAAAGGACTTTCCTCTGCATTACAGAGACTGCAGGAGATCTGTATTTTCATAAGAATAGTTTCCTGGCAGATGATAGATAGTACCTTCTTCTAAGAAAATCATTATCTATTAAATATGCTAAGAAAATTTCCCCACCTATCAAATGCATCTTGAATCAGAGATACCCTTTTAAAAATTCACATTAAAAAAATTTTTTAAAGCCAGAGGGATCCTTGCTCCTTGTCCTATCAGGGAGTAGGACAATTCCTCTGGTTCTTCATGGCAATAGTGGGAAAGTGCTGGAGTCACAGTAGATTTCAGTTGTGCGTATGCAAGTCAACCAGCTGTGTAGCTTCAAGCACATCCCATAACCATTTTGAGCTTCAATTTCCTCATCAGTAAAATGGGGATTATCCCCATACCTCACGGAGTTGTTAAGAAGATGAAATAAAGTAATTCTGGGAATATGTTCTGTTCTGAGCACTTGGATGCAATGGATATTATTTCAGTCTCGTGGCTGGTGTGGGGACGGGGTAAACAAGGGAAGTGGTGCGTGAACCTGCCATGAGACCCGAAGGAAGGCAGATCTTCTGTGTCCTCCGAGTGACAGTGGGGTGAGTTCAGGGGACCATTTTGTCCTGGGAAGGCTCTTTGCCGAAGACTTGAAAACTTCCTTCATTTTTAGCAACCTGGAGAAAGGCATTCAATTTTTTTTATTTTCATCCTGGGAATCACAATCTACATTTGCAAGAAAATGAGGGTGTCATTTTCCTAGTTTCCAGGCACCTAGCCTGATTCATTGCAGCATTAGGAGTGGTTAATGGCAATTGAAGTAGCAGCAGTTTTTGGTGGCAAGCAGGACCCCACCAGGGACCCCGGATAACTCCCAGGTGTTATTGCAACCTGTCTGCCTTTCGATGGAGCTCACTGGTTTTTCCATCAAGTTATCTGCCAGTCTCCCGCTTTCATTTCCTGGGCAGAGATTCAGAGGTCAGCCGGAAACCCCTTCACATTCCTGCTGAGGGCTGAGGCGTCCATCGATTCTTCCCTTTGGTTCTGATCACAGATTGAAATTAGATTGCTTCCTCCCCTGGCTTGGGTTATGATAGCATTCCGTAGTTTAAGAAAATTTATTTGCTGTGCATTTTGTTTCTTGAAAAGCCAGGTAATTTGTTTCTGTCCTCTCCTCAAAGAAACGTGGTTGAGGACTGGCCAGAATCCAGGAGTAATGAGGTGATGGTGAGAAAAACAGCACCAAAAGAAATGGATCTTTATTAGCCCCTTTCCTGTGATGATGGGGGCAGTATTGCTGTGCACAAGGTGATGGGTCTCTATTTCCTTTTGGCTTGAATGGGCTTGGCTAGTCCCCTAGTGTGGGGCCTCTGTATCCCAGGTGGCGCAATGTGTTTAAGTTTGGCAACTTCTATTCACCTGAGGGAATAACACTTCCAAAATGTGCATATACTGAGAAGATGGAGGGGGGTTAGCTCTCGGGGCTGGGCCATGTGTAGATTTGTGTTTTCATTTTCAAGTTGTCTACCAGCTCCTCTAGGGAGGATGAGTGCTTGGAAGAAAATGTTTTATCTGTATTTGTAGGGAGCTTCCTGAGGCTCCAAGGGCCAGAATCCTGTGACTAAAGTTTGTTACAAAGAGTAAAGAAACAAAGGGAGGGATTCAAGTCTGAGAGGAGAAGGATGGTTCCCAGGCTTTCCCCTTTGTACCTCAGTCATTTTTTCATGAAGCTTCATGATCACACGCATGCGTACACATACACAAAAGTCTGTTTATTAAGCACTCAGATCTAAATAAGCTACTTATACTTACCAACTTGGTAACCATTTGGAAAAACATACATATATTGAAAGAAAATGCAATATTTTTATTCTTAAATAGCCAAATCACTTATTAATGGGTTGCGTGCAACTGTTGGGCACTACACTTTCAAGGCTTGGGATCAGATTGGACAGCACCACCCTCATTTTACATTTTCATGCACTACTTTTTATCACAGTAACCACTGAAAATCCAGTTTGGAAAAGATCTGCTGTAACCAAAAGGAATGTAGCATAATCTTAGGTTGAAAGTGAGAACTACCTTAAGCTAGTAATTTGCAAGGTATCTGACAGATGTCATATATTGCTGTATTTTCCATGAAAATTTAAAATATTTTAAAATTAAATCCACATTTAAATTAATTTTAGTTTAACTGTTCTGCAGCAGCTCTGTGAGTTTGCTGTGGTGACCCCAGGCCCTTCAGCACACAGTGGAAGCCTGGGTCCTCCTGGACCCAGGGCAAAGGGTGCTCTCAGATAACCCCAAACTGGGAAGGAAGGGAGCTAGGGCTTGTTTAGGCTGCTCTCAGTTTCCTTGGAAGTGTTTGCAACCTCACCTCTGACTCACCACTAAAGTGGAGGGCAGGAATTTCCCCGTGCATACCAGGCACTGGGTTTTGTGATTCTAGAGGGTGATGTGATCTCCGACTACCCCACCACTGATAGCTCTGTGTTGCTTTCCTCCTTGGTAGCTAGCGCTAGCAGGTACTGTGAGCGCTAAGGGGTACTGTGGGTACTAAGGGGTACTGTGGGTCTTGTTTCTTTTAATGGCAGAGCTTGGTCCTCAAGGAGTAGGCCATCTTGCTAAGACTTTCACAAGCTCAACATGGATGTAGATCCTAATTCTAAGCACTCATAGTTCAGCTTGACACATTGCAGGAGAATGTTTTCTCTTTCCTTGGCACAAATTAGAGGAAAGAAATTGAAATCAGTAATTAAATAATGATTACATTTAATTAAATCATCACATTAGAATAGCATGTGCTGGAAGTGTAGAAAAGGACTTCTGTGTAAAATCAGTAATGGAATCCCTGAATGTCAAGTTCTCTGTTCTGGGAGGCTCTTAGGGATGAATGGTGGAATAATTTTAATGGAAAAGGGCTACGTTGCATCATGTGGAATGAAATTCCCTTTCAAGATTTACGTTTCTGACAATTTTGGTAAACCTTCACGTTTCTATTCAGCTTGCCAATGACTGGCGGTCTTCCTGTGGAGGCCTGGGGCATGAACGTATTCTGTCAAGTTTATTATCCAAGGAAGAGACTTTTTTAAGCCTCAGATGGGTGTGTGGGAGCAGGTGGGAATTGCCATTGAAGAGCTGGGAGACCCTAAATCTCTTTTCATCAGATCTGAATGTTGGTGGCAATATAGAAATGCATTGAAGTGTTTCTAACAAAGCTGCCCTCCCTGCCTGGCATTCAGAGGGGGAAAGAGGGTATTTTGCACCATGACAACAGGTGACCTCTATTTGGAATTGTCAACAAACATTAATAGGCCTTCCAAAACACATACTCTGTAATATAAGGGCTTGGTTGCCTAAAGGGAGGGCCGGGTATTCAGCAGCACTGGGGCAGCTCTTACAGGATGTCAGCAGACATGGTTAATTGGTAATGATTAGGGCTGTCTGGAAGCTGATTCCCTGAGTTTGGTGAACACATAATTGTTGTACGTAACCCAGAGCGGCTTTGCTCTTTCATCTCTATGAAGAGATCAGAAAAGAGAGATTTACGGCTTAGGTTGCCCCAAGCCACACATAGCCGGCTTAATTTTCCTTTCCAAGGGAATTTGAAGACTGCTGTTGTGACTAGTTCTCTGTGGCTTATATGGTATGTTGAGGTCACCTGCGAGTTTTTGTTAAATGATTGATTGACTGAAATTAATTATTCTGTCAGAACTGTAATGGAGGTAAGATGGGGACCCTGATAAATACAAAAGCCGAAGCGATTCTTATAAATGCACTTATGTCTCTTTCTATTTAAATAAATCAGACAGAAGACATATATCCTGGATGGTGTTGGGTGTCCCCTCCCCATTTCCCTCTGCAGCCCTGAGCTGTTTTCCTTTTGAAATCTGAAGCTTTGAAATAAGCGGCTATTTATTCAACTTCAGCTGCAGGGTATTTGAATCCTTTGTCACTTTATTCCTCCTAACTTTTCCCCAAACACCTCAGCCCCTGATAAGAAGCTGATTCTAGTGACCGTGTTAGATTAAATCAACTGAATTCAGAGAGTCTGGTTTGAGCTAACGGCAAGACAACCTGGGGAATGTGACTGCTGAGTTGGAGAGGGGGTGGAAGACAGGTGTTTACTTCTAAATGTCAAATTTCTGAGGGTGGAAACCACTCTGTAAGGCCCTTGTAGGAAGGCAGTGAAAGCAACTGTTTAGTGACAGACTGTCTACAGTTTGGGCCCTTAAATCCCACGAAGGGAATCCAGCGGCCAGTTAAGGAAATGCCAAAATGACTCTTTTGATTACCTCGCAAAGGGCACAAGATTGTTTATAAGCGATTTATCCAACTTGCTTCCAAGTCACTGGAAACAAAGGCTACCAAGGGCTATTTCCCACAGGGGCTCTGAGCATGACACAGGTAGCTGGACATCTTCCAGCTTCAAAATGAGGAAGAACACAAGGGAAGTGCAGAAAAGGACTTGGCGTATGGGCCAAGAAGTCAGAATGACCACCCATGTCTCTGATGTTGAGTGTCCTTTGGGGAGAGTGTGTAGAATGAGGACTCTTTGGTCCTTTGCATAAGAATGAAAACCACATGGGAACTGGTAGGTTGCTGTGCTCCCCAGATCTATTACCATACTTGAATGGTAACAGATCTGGGGAGTACCCAGCAGTTCCTTGGTTCTCAGATTCCAGTGTACTTTTTAAAAATTACCTAGGGTGCGTGTTAAATATGTGGGTTCCTGGGAACCACTCCCCCCACATATGCCACAGAGCTTGAGAATCTTTATTTTTTCTAAGTTCCAAGGTGGTCCTCCTTTAGATTGTCCCAACTCTCCAGTTCCTTCATTTAGCAAAAGATTAGACCAAGGGCCAAGAGTGGAAGCCACAACTGCTGCATTTGACAAAGGTAGCCCTCTGACAGGTCCCCGACTAATCTACAGACAGAGATTGCAGATGGAACTTCTTGGGTTCAAGTCATTTTGCTCATCCTTAAAATAAGCCCCAGCTATTTTGATGACAATTGTTTGAGGTAGGCCAGCTATTGAATGTGCAGCCCCCTGAGTATCTTAGAAAATGAAATGGTTGAAATAGGGAGAGGTCTTAAAAATTGCTATTTCTTGGTGGTGTTTAAAATTTCTGTGTCTGGATGTAATTAAAGCAGCAACACAGCATTTACATAAACTGTCATAAGCAGCATGAAGACATCCTTATATGGAGGAAAATTTGAAATTTTTTTTTCTCAGCAATTTTTCAAGAGAGTAGGACTAACTCGTAACTCTTTATACACATTCCTGCTACAGGCAGGAGATGGTGTCCTCTCTGTAGTCTAGGAACCTGTATTTTAGTTTGGTAGAGCCCTAGCTTGTACCTCTCCAAACACGATGTTTTGCGTAGTTAAATTTAAGGCCTAACAATGTATGTGTACATCCCGTCACTTTATGACTGCTATGACTTTTAGTGCCTTATAGTATATTTGAAAGCAAATTAAAGACTTTATAAAATCTTTTTTTTTAAAGTATCCTCCTCCTCTTTTAAAACATTTCTGGCTCTGCATATGCCCTATAAAATGTTTTGGAGAGTATTCATCACCGGACTAAGGCTAGGTTGCATAAATATTTAGTTACAGATAGGAGTGTGTTTCTTGAAGTTGTGCATATGTCAGTTTCCTTAGCTGTTCCTGCAAAGTCAGGCCTATTAGCAATGTGCTGAGAGATAAAGGAAATAGTGAGCCAGAATGGGAAATGCATACTCGCCATCAGACAGGATAGTGCTGCCTTAAATTATCACTGTGTTCTTTCTTTTCTTAACAAAGCTGAACATGTCTTTGACTGGAGACTGTTTTCACTTGTCATTTAAATAATAATTAAGCTCCCTGCTTCAATCAGTGTCTTTTTGAGGTAGTTTTAAAAGTTTGGAAAGATGTGGTATTTACAATACAAACACTTCTGAGGCTGACAACTGGTTGGTTTCTTGTGGCCAAGGAGCTTTTCAACTCCTTGAAATTCAATTTGGTATTCTTAGGCTCTTCCAGAACGTTAGGTTGTCTTTTATTGTTAGTTTTAATCCCAGATATGCCACACATTATTGTAGTTGCATATCTTCTCTGGGAAGAAAAGGAGCTAAGATGAATGTGTTTATATTTTTTATGTACTTTGAGTGGCTATGCAGTCTTCAGTGGCAATGAACAGGACATATGCATGAAACTGACATAGAGAAACAAAAATGTATTGTGGTCTATGTAATGTGCCAGGCACCATGGTGGGCACTGAGCTTGGAAAATGAGTATTACTGTGCCATAGGGACTCAGAGATCTGAATAGACAATTACAATAAAACATGATGAAGTACGTGTATAAGAAAAGGCCTGAATGAGTTGCTAACCACTAACTGGGACTTTCCAGAGAAATGATGACTCTTAAATGAGGAGGAAGAACCTGGGTATCTATCATTTAAGCTGAGAGCTCTAAATTGCATCATATTTTGATGGTGGACAAATGAGGACATTCATACAGGCAGAGGGTAGAATCAGTGCAAAGGTACAGCAATTTAAGGGGTCATGGTTAATTAGAAAATTAGCAGTATGCCCTCTTGCTGGAGCATCATTTACAAGGAAGGTAGGCTTACCACTGGACCAGGAGGCCTCAAAGGTATTCAGGGTCAAGGACACAAAGATTTTGTTGTGTCTATCGCAGAATTTAGATTTTGGCTTATTTGCAGTGGGAAATCACCGAGTAATTAGGGACAAGATAAGGATGGGATCGGATTTGTGGGGGTTTTTGTTGTTGAGGATCATAGAGGGTACTGAGAACCAGGTTACACTGACTGCATTTGTTAGGTAAAATCCCTCTTATAATTGTGTCTCGCCTCCAAGAGGTGTATTATGGATTTGTGTTTTGAAAAATAGTTTTTGGAATCAGTGGTATCTCTGTTTCATCTCAAGCTCTTGGGAAATGGAAGGGCAAATCTGTTGCTCACTAGCACTTCTTCCTTGCCAGGTGGTGCTGTTATCTTATTATCATGAGGCAGTCAGAGATGCCTGGGCTCTGACATCATTTGGATATCCACAAGACAGGATGGGAAGGAAAGGAAGGGAAAGGAAAGTCCCACCTACCTGGGAGGCTGAGGCAAGAGAATCGCCTAAGCCCAGGAGTTGGAGGTTGCTGTGAGCTGTGTGATGCCACGGCACTCTACCAAGGGCGATAAAGTGAGATTCTGTCTCTACCAAAAAAAAAAAAAAAAGGAGCTGTTTATCATGAGAGGCTGGTTAAAAAAAGTCAAATAGACCTTCTTTCTTTTAGGCTTCCCAATTCTTTAATGTTCCAAAGTACAATATGAATCTCCAAGATGGTGATGGAATGTGTCCTAATTTTACATAATTTCCTGAAATTATTTGTGAAAACTCCCCCCCCCCCACAAAGCATCTTGTGAAACTCTCATTCCCTAGAATGCTTTTTGAGCAAAGCCATTCTCAAGATTCATTTTTGCAGACCTCCTAATTACACATTGAGTGGAATTTCCTTCATCAAAAGTTTTGCCTACTTAGTCCCAAAAGTCCCAGAGAGGGTGAAAACCAGCACATTCAGCAAAAACAAAACATGTCTGCTACTAATTATTTGACATCATGTTAGTGAAACAAAGGGTTACATTCCTCCCATTCTAACTGGTCACTTTTGCAAAGACACAGCCTCAGGTTCTGGTAGACAATGTGGGGTCTGCTGGGAAGGGTCCAGAAACATGCAACTCGACTTGACCCTGTACCACTGAAAGTCACAGAGCTATTAAAGCACCAATGAGGGCATTCACAAAAGTTGTGACTAGGCATAATGTGCCTTTGAGGGTGACCATTCATTTGTCCCTCTAATTAGCACTTAGCACCTTTGATTGCCCTACGCATCTTTTTTCTTTTCTTTTCTTTTCTTTTTTTTCTTAAATGAAGCATGTAGGGTTTCACTGCTTGGATGACAGGGCTCAGATGAAAATTGAGGCCTGGTCTTATATTTATGGAGGTTTCCTCTTTCCAGTACGTCTTACCTATTTCCTCAGCGCTGTTCTCAGTAATGCCTGCCACAAAGAACCCCATAAATTTAGCATTTGCTGCTATAAGTTTGTCATTCTTTTCTTGAAATAAGATCAGGGCACCATTATAAAACAGCAAAAGGCTGAATGTGAGAGCAGCTAACATATTGTTGACTGATTCATCTGGGGCATTTAGTTCTTCAAAATGGAAAAACAAAATAGGGTCTAAAAAGCAAACACAGTAAATTAAAGGAATGTTATTCTATGCATAGAACAGCTGTTTTAATACTTGCCGGGTAGGGTCATATGACTGACCCGCTTCTTTTAGGATAAAATATGTCTTCCTTTAAGGTTATTATTAAAGACACATGGAGACATATACTTTGGTCTCCTTGTCAGCATTGCGCCACTTAAAAAAAAATGTATATATATCATTTGAATTTGGTTTAGATCCTTTATTTGCATAAAGGCAAGAGTTAATTGTGTTCATGTCACCATAATTAGTGTTTTGCTAAGAGGACCTTGGCTTTGTTGGCCCAAGGTGAGGCATGAGGTACAGAGAATTATACTGCTGGTGCCTGTTTTCTTTTAAGTAACCGCATAGCCCTGTCTGTTTTGCCAGCTAGGAAAACAAATTAACAGGAAGTGAAATGTTTAGTGTCTCTTTGAGCTAGCTCAGGGTTATCCTCTGCAGGGATATCATGAGCACAGTTATCCTCTCAGGTCCCTTTTACATGTCAGGTGCTCACTGTCTCATTTTTCAGCAAACACCCAGTGTACACTCAACATTAGAAGCTGAATGGGCTCTGCAGAACGTAATTGGAAGTTCCCCGAAGACAGGAACCTCTTCGCATAATGGAAATCTCTCCTAGCTTTAACGTTTGAACTAGAAATGCTCTAACTAATTGGAGGCTTGGTGATGGTTTCAGACCTGCCAAGTGGCAGAACGAGAGTCCACATCTACTCCTCTAGCACTCTCTCCATATGTTGCTTTATTAGTTTGCTTTGCCCTATGTCACCTCTTCACTAAGATTTAACAAGTGACAATTTAGAAGAGGGAAGAATGTTGGGCCAGATGCCCCCCATCTCACTTAACTATGTCTTAGTCATTATGAATTCTCCAGTTGGCCAATTCTCTGTGAATTCCTTGGAGGCCAAGACCAAGAACATGCAGGTCTGCCATGTGTGACATGCATGTGATTATGTGATGTCAAATGTGGAATCAATATCTGCTGAAAGCATGAATGGTAGAATGAATGAACAATCTTTTTTTTTTTTTTATTAAATCATAGCGTTGTATATTAATGCAATCATGGGGTACAATGTGCTGGTTTTATATATAATTTGAAACATTTTTATCAAACTAGTTAACATGGCCTTCATAGCATTTTCTTAGTTATTGTGTTAAGACATGTATATTCTACATTTAGTAAATTTCACATGTAACCTTGTAAGATGCACCATAGATGTGAACTCACCAATTACCCTCCCTCCACCAATCCTCTCCCCTCCCCTCTACTCCCCATCCCCTTTCCCCATACTCTTGGGCTATAATTGGGTTATAGCTTTCATATGAACGCTATAAATTGGTTTCATAGTAGGGCTGAGTACATTGGATAATTTTTCTTCCATTCTTGACATACTTTGCTAAGAAGAATATGTACCAGCTCTATCCATTCCATGTTCTTTTAACATGAAAGAGGCAAAGTCTCCATCTTTTTTAAGGCTGCATAATATTCCATGGTGTACATATACCACAATTTATTAATCCATTCATGGGTTGATGGGCACTTGGGCTTCTTCCATGACTTAGCAATTATGATATGGGCTGCAATAAACATTCTGGTGCAAATATCTTTGTTATAACATGATTTTTGCTCTTCTGGATATATTCCTAGTAGAGGAATTGTAGGATTGAATGGTAGGTCTATTTTTAGATCCCTAAGTGTTCTCCAAACATCTTTCCAAAAGGAACGTATTAGTTTGCATTCCCACCAGCAGTGTAGAAGTATTCTCTTTTCTTCACATTCACACCAACATCTCTGGCTTTGGGAGTTTCTGATGTGGGCTAATCTTACTGGAGTTAGATGATATTTCAGAGTAGTTTTGATTTGCATTTCTCTGATGATTAAGGATGGTGAGCATTTTTTCATATGTCTGTAGGCCATGCACCTGTCTTCTTTAGAGAAATTTCTCTTCAAGTCCCTTGCCCACCCTGAGATGGGATCACTTGTTCTTGTCTTGCTAATATGTTTGAGTTCTCTGTGGATTCTGGTTATTAAACCTTTCTTGGAGACATAACCTGCAAATATCTTCTCCCATTCTTAAGGCTGTCTGCTTGGTTTACTTACTGTGTTCTTGGCTGTACAGAAACTTATTAGTTTGATCAGTAGTGTATTTTTGATGCTGCTTCAATTGCCCAGGGAATCCTCCTCATAAAATATTCGCCCAGGCCAATTCCTTCAAGTGTTTTTCCTGCACTTTCTTCTAGTATTGTTATAG
This sequence comes from Arctocebus calabarensis, assembly GCA_963573935.1. Classification (NCBI taxonomy): domain Eukaryota; kingdom Metazoa; phylum Chordata; class Mammalia; order Primates; family Lorisidae; genus Arctocebus; species Arctocebus calabarensis. Next base: position 2,286 of record CAUYON010070525.1, on the reverse strand, counting down.
TCTCATGTCTTAAGTTCAAATTTTAATCCAGTGTAAGTCTATCTTAGTTAATGGTGAAAGGTGTGGTCCAGTTTCAGTCTTGTACAGGTTGCCAGCCAGTTCACTGAGCACCATTTGTTAAATAGGGAATGTTTTCCCCACTGAATGTTTTTAATTGGCTTGTCAAAGATCAGATAGCGGTAAGTAGCTGGGTTCATCTCCTGGTTCTCTATTCTGTTCCATACATCTATCTCTCTGTTTTTGTGCCAGTACAATACTGTTTTGTTCACTATCAATTTATAGTATAGTCTGAGGTCTGGTAGCATGATTCCGCCTGCTTTGGTTTTATTTCTGAGTGTTGTCTTGGTTATTCAAGATTTTTTTCTGATTACATATAAAATGAAGTATTTTTTTTTTTTTTGAGATCTTTAAAGTATGACAGTGGAGTTTTAATAGGGATTTCATTAAAATTGTATATTGCTTTGGGTAGTATGGACATTTTAATAATGTTTATTCTTCCCAGCCATGAGCATGGTATGTTTTTCCATTTGTTAACATCTTCAACCATTTCTTTTCTTGGAGTTTCATAGTTCTCTTTATAGAAATCTTTTATGTCCTTTGTTAGGTGACTCCCAAATATTTCATCTTATTTGGCACTATTGTGAATGGAATAGAGACCTTGACTATTTTTCAGCTTGACTATTGTTTGTGTATATAAAGGCTACAGATTTATGTGTTTTGATTTCGTAACCTGAGATGCTGCTGTATTCCTTGATCCCTTGTAAGAGTTTTGTAGTAGAATCCCTGGTGTTTTCCAGATATACAATCATATCATCTGTGAAGAGTGAAAGTGTGATCTCTTCTGACCCAATATGGATACTCTTGATCACTTTTTCTTGCCTAATTGCGATGGTTAAGACTTCCATTACAATGTTAAAAAGCAGTGGAGACAATGAACAACCTTGCCTGGTTCCTGATTGAGTGGAATGATTTCAATTTAACTCCATTCAATACAATATTGGCTGTGGGTTTGCTGTAGATGGCCTCTATCAGTTTTAGAAATGTTCCTTCTATACCCATTTTCTTAAGTGTTCTGATCATGAAAGGATGCTGGATATTATCAAAAGTTTTTTCTGCATCAATTGAGAGAATCATATGGTCTTTGTTTTTTAATTTGTTTATGTGCTGAATTATATTTATGGATTTACATATATTGAACCAGCCTTGAGATCCTGGGATAAAACCCACTTGGTCATGGTGTGTAATTTGTTTGATGTGTTGTTGGATTCTGTTTGTTAGGATCTTATTGAATATTTTTGCATCAATATTCATTAGTGATATTGGTGTATAGTTTTCTTTTTTTGTTGGTCTTTTCCTGGTTTGGGGATCAAGGTGATATTTGCTTCATAGAATGTGTTGGGTAGTATTCCTTCTTTTTCTATATTTTGGAAAAGGTTAAATAATATAGGTACTAGTTCCTCTTTAAAGATTTTGTAGAATTCTGATGTAAAGCCATCTGGTCCTGGGCTTTTCTTTTTAGGGAGATTTTGTATAGATGATGCTATTTCAGAACTTGATATAGGCCTGTTCAACATTTCCACTTCATTCTGGCTAAGTCTAGAAAGGTGGCATGCTTCCAAGTATTGGTCAATATCCTTCAGGTTTTCATATTTCTGAGAATAAAGTTTCTTGTAATATTCATTAAGGATTTTTTTAATTTCTGAGGAGTCTGTTGTTTTTTCATTTTTACCATTTCTGATTGATGAAATTAGAGACTTTACTCTTTTATTCCTGGTTAGTTTAGCCAAAGGTTTATCTATTTTACTGACCTTTTCCAAAAACCAACTTTTTGATTTATTGATCTGTTGTGTAATTCTTTTGTTTTCAATTTCATTTAATTCTGCTCTAATTTTGGTCATTTCTTTTCTTCTGCTAGTTTGGGATTGGAATCTTCCTCCTTTTCCAGTTGCTTGAAATGTCCCATTAAATTGTTAACTTCCTCTCGTTGCATTCTCTTGAGGAAGGCTTGCAGTGCTATAAATTTCCCTCTTTGGACTGCCTTTGTGGTATCCCAGAGGTTCTGATAATTCGTGTCTTCATTATCATTTTGTTCCAAAAATTTGGTGATATCCTTCTTAATCTCATCTCCAACCCAGCTATCATTCAGCATAAGGTTATTTAGCTTCCATGTTTTTGTATGAGTATGCAGATTCCTGTTGTTACTGAGTTCAACTTTAATTCCATGATGGTCCAAGAAGATGCAAGGAATAATTCTATTCTTTTAAATTTGCTGAGGTTAGACTTGTG
>CAUYON010070520.1:0-23565 GCA_963573935.1 Arctocebus calabarensis | reverse complement strand
AAGGAAGTGAAGTAGGAGGAAAGCAGTGGTACGTTATCCAGGGAGGAAGTGGAGCAGGTCTCTCAGGAAGAAGGCATAATCAACAGAGATAAATGCTGCAGCAGCGTAAAGCCAGATCCACTTACTTACTCAAAAGTATTTATAAGAAACTACTATGTACCCAGCACTGTTTTCAATTCCAACGATACAGCAGTGAACAAAACATGCCTGTACGCAGAAGGGAAAGATCCAAGAAAGAGAAAATTGGTGATGTCAAAAGTGAAGTGGGGTTTTTCTTAAGAAGAAAGAGGAAGTAAGGGATACCCCAATAGAGGGATTGGCCTTTACCTGACACATGGCTCTCCCCCTCCCAGTAACAGAAAGTGTTGGGGGGCAAAGGTGGGTGAATGGAATGGTGAAGAGGTGGGAGCATACGAATGCCTCTTTGGATTATATCTTCTTGGGGAAATAGGTGAGGGCAAAGGTAAGTGAGAAGATGTGAGGAAAGTAAAAAAAAAATTATGAGAAAGTTTGCTAGATGGGTGGGAAAGTAAGTAACTAGGAAAATGTTTCTCACTGAACAGTGCAGTAATGAATGAGTTGACTTAGAAAAATGGGAAAAATTAAGCAGTCTATGATGACTTTGAAAGGTTAACGGAAATGAAGGACATCTTTCCCAAAATATGCACACATTTGTGTGTGTGTGGCTAGAGCACTCACTGAATCTCACATGCCCATGTGTGGAATTTTTGAATGTTCACTGTCTGCTGAGGACAATCACTACTCCAGCAGTCGTGTAGTAATTGCGGTCATGTGGAGGTGATTCCACAAAAAGGGAAAAGGATGTGCAAACCATTAACTTCATTTGGGGATGAGATGATAAGAATCTGGACTAGACTGTGAAAACAAAAATAAGCATGAAATATAAGTCTGGCATTCATTCCTTAAGGCCAGGTTGACACAGCAAACCACTGAAATACAATGTTCCTTGGGACTTTGCTGTAATTCCAGGGAGAAAAGAAGTATCAAAACTTGAATTCACTAGGGTAACCCTGAATTGATTAAGGTGATTATAAATTTATTTAAATTATTATTTTTTTCTAATATAAGGTGTTAAGATACAAATTAATTTCAGTTATAAAAAAGACATATTCTTGCCCGCATGAGTTTGAAGTGAGACTAAGATTAATGCACTGCAAAATTATGTTCAAAATTATTCCTTACAGACCTGACAAGAATATTTTTTCTCTTCCTTAGCCTTCAGTAAATACACACAAAATCTACCAAAAAGAAAAATCATTGATAAATCAGGAATGCATGAAGTAAAGCTAAACAGTGAACACAGAAATGCTACTTCTTTGGAGGAATCCTCTGGTATTGACTGGTAGGGTTGTCATGACAAAGTACCACTCACCAGGGGAACTTAGTCAGCAGAAAATTACTTGCACACAACTCTGAAAGCTAGAAGTCTGTGGTCAAGGTGAATGCAGAACTGGTTTCTTGCAAGGCCTGTCTCCCAGGCTCGTATGTTTATGTGGACTATCTGTTAATCTATGCCCACATTTTCATTGACAAGAATGTCAGTCATTGGAATTAGGCCCATGCTTCTTTAAAGACTTTATCTCCCAATACGGTAACCCTTTATGGTCACATTCTGAGGCTTAAAGGTGTCCACATAGGAATTTGAGGCCAACTCAGTTCAGCCCATTATGTTGACTCCACTGATGTCAAGTCAAAAGCAAGAACAGGAAACTCCAACATGTGGTGGTCCTTTCCCTCAACGTTTTTTACTAGCAAATATCTGTATTGGGAAGAAATCATTCTTGCATGTTACTGAAAGATATCTATCTCATCACAATATATCAATATACAACAAGAAAAAATTATGGATTTACTATTCTGTTGTTTGTTTACAGAAAATCTCTGAAATTCTCAGCATAGTCCTATCACAGAAAAATTTACATTGTTGTTATTATCTTCAAACATGTACATAAAGTGTTATGAAAAATATAAAACCACTTACAATTTTGGAAATTTCTGAGAAGTCCTGCCAATTCTGATTGACATGTCCTGATTACTCAAGAGTAATGTTTGTCAGGAATCTGGAAACACTAGAGCCGAGGGCAAAATTGTTGGAAGAGCCTAAATACAGGACCATATTGAAGGCTCACGTAAAAGACTGTTGATCCTCACTCTCGCTAGAGAATTCTGGAATTCCTGAATGCCCAGAGGAATAGTAATTAGAGAGTTACACTTGAAGGCAGTGGTTCTCAACTTGTGGGTCGCAACCCCTTTGTAACAATGAAAATACATCCTACATATCACATATTTACATTAAGATTCATAACAGTAGCAAAATTACACTTATGAAATAGCAACAAAAATAATTTAATGCTTTAATTTATAGCTTTCATATGAAGGCTATAACCCAATTATACCACAAGATATGGAGAAAGGGGCAAGGGAGAGGAGGGGAAGGGGAGGATGACTGCAGAGAGGGTAAATGGTGGGGTCACACTTATGGTGCATCTTAGAAGGGTACAGGTGAAACTTACTAAATGCAGAATACAAATGTTTTCATACAATAACCAAGAAAATCCCATGAAGGTTATGTCTAATAGTTGGATGAAAATATTTCAGATTGTATATGAAGTCAGCACATTGTACCCCATGATTGCACTAATGTACACAGCTAGGATTTAATTTAAAATAATAATAATTTTATGGTTGGGGGTCACCACAACATGAGGAACTGTATTAAAGGATTGCAGCATTAGGAAGGTTGAGAACCACTCCTCTAAGGAAATGGTAACAAAATTGCCTTGGGAGAACTGGGATGGTGACTGTGAGGGTTGAAACCCAGCCTTAGCCTTCTTCCATTTGGGGTCACTTTGAGTTACAGTTTCTTGCTCTCTACTGCTCAGCTTGAATAGGAACCAGCCTTCCCATAACACCATCCACACCTAGAAATCCAGGTCATATTTCTGGCTACTTCTTCCTTGGTTTCCTTCCCTTTGTTTCTTTAATACTCTGTCCAGAGTAAATAGTGGAAGGTGCTATTATAAATGCAAAATATAAGTAAGAAATCTGAATTCCTGGTTATTTAAGGAAAACTTGAAGAAAAAAAGTATAGCGTTTGTAAAAAATTAAGTATGGATCAGAAAGAGATGCAGAGAAGAAAAGAGATAATGAAGAAAATATTGCATATATAAATCAAGAGCTTCATACAGGAACCAAGAAGGAACAGCTTGCTGAGTTTTAAAACTGCATAAAGGAAAATGAAATTTTATAGAAGATTATGTCCAAATGAAGCAAACTGCCTAAATTATTAGATATAAAAAATGAGTCAGAGATAATTAACAAAGTCTTACATATGGTAAACAGGCTTCAGCAAAAGACAATTGGGAAAAGTGAGGGGAGAAGATAATCAAAGAAATATAAGAAAAATCATTTCATTTTCCCTAGATGGTTCTGCTCATGAGTTCTGGCTGTGTGCCTATTTGACTAAAGAATGAATGCATGTTGCATACTATGCCAGCTGCCTTAGAATGCCTACCAGTTTGTGGAATTTGGTAGTGAAGGATGACATTCTTTGGTGGATACCAAATTCTCCTTGGTAGTCAGTTATTAATATGGTAAATTAATTCTTAAAATGTTTCTAGACATTTTAACTGTGTTCATAGTTATAATTTCTGTGATGAAACTAATATTCCAAATATTAGTTCTCCTATATCTCTGTAAGAATTATAGTAAATCCACCCATTTTAGTAGTCAAATTTACACCTTTTCTTCTGCATTTTGTGTCACAGGAACAAATGAAGTTAACATGTGGGTGGGGCACAAAGCAGAGCAAGATGCAACGAGCATGGACCATAGAAGTGTTTATGTAAAAAATAACACAATATATGTTACTACATATGAATACTGCTATATTCTATGTTAATACTAACACACACACACTTCGATTCTGGACTTCAGGAACAGAAACTCGACCCTACAGGACATCTCAAAGACAGAGGCTGAGAGTTCTATAATCATATCTATGAATTCCTAAGAATCTTTAAAGCTGCAAATTTTAGTAGATCTAGATTCTAGAAAAAAATACATTCCAATCATTTATTTGCCTGGTCTTGTTTGGTGTTCCACACTCAGATGGCGCCCTCTCTGATTAACTGATAGCAGCTGCAATTCTCTGAAAGGAAATAGAGGAAAGAGGCACATTCAAAGCATCTGCCTTTTCATAATCCTTTGCTAACAGCTTTCCCCCCTGACGATTAGAGAGAAAATGTTTCCTTGGCCCTTCTCTTTTGCCTTATGTAATTGCAAATCTCTAGCAAGATGCTTCTCCTTTCAAACTTCAAGTTTTCTCATTTTCCTCCACACAATCGTGCTCTTTCTTCCTTCGCCCTTGAAAACTTGCCTTTGTTTCCTAATTCTGCTTCTTTCTCCTTTGCTGCTTTCTTCTCGGCAGAGGTCCGTGCTCCTTGCATCTTGCTCTGCTTTGGGCCCCACCCACATGTTAACTTCATTTGTTCCCGTGACACAAAATGCAGCTGGGACTATCGGGATTTCTTTTTGTCTCTTTGATTTTCTTTTCCTTGGACTTTATATATGTATATGCAACATGTGTTAAGGAACACTTCCTGATTTACATTTTATACAAAAACATAACAATCTTTGAGCTAGAAGTAGGCACTGCATGTAACCTTATAGGTGACCTGTACGGAAATCAGCATGCCATTATTATTTTTTCTCCAAACACATTTTCCCCTTACCTTGATACTTACATACATAATGGAATTTTAGCCATATGCTTATAAAACCTGGGTAGAGATTAATGAAATAGAGGTTTGGAACAACAGGCATATGTTAACAAAGAGAACTTACACAGAAAGGTAAATCTGAAATTTAAGGCTGATGGAACAGAGTGAAAAAAATTCCCATTTTAAGGTCTCAGATTTTGCTTAGAAGCTGCTTAGAGGGTTGGTGCCCTGAGAATGTACTTGAAAAGTAAAGACAAAATTGTAAACACACAAAAGGTGATAGTAGAAGTTGGGTTCCCTGTAGGAATTATTAATCATATTTTAAATCATCCTGATGAAAGTACATGATAATTTTTAAAACTAAGAGAGAGCATTTTATTTTCCAAGTTGAATGCTATTTATTAAGTTGTGGGACGTATCTGTTTATAATTGGAAAAATGTTTGGAAACTAAATATTAATGGGACTAATTTGTATTGAAGTAACAGTATATGGATTGTATTAATTCCATGAGGCTGTAGGTAAAAAAGGTAAGTTCAAGTTGCCAAGGCTCACACTTCCTTTGGGGAAGTAATAAGTAAGTATCAATGGTAAAAGCTGCATTGGAACCAACAATAAAGCACAACTATCACACTTGTTCTGTGTCCCAGGCTAAATAGGAGAGGCTGTTTCTCAATGGACAACATTTAGGCAAGTGATAAACATCTTCCACCCACCATTAACTTGAATAAACTAGCAATTGCTGTCATTGGTCACTGTTCATTTGTGATAAACAAAGTTACTAATTAGTGGCTCTTCTTTGAAGTTCATATTATGAGAAGAAAAACATGACTCCAAAGGGACAGGTCTTCCCAATACTGGGAGCAGGCCACCCTTCTGAGTGGCCATGGGGTGTGAAAATGAATGTTTAGATTCCTCCTTTCTGTAACTGTCACTATACATTCTCACGGGGACCCAGAACTCCTTTGTGCTTTTGGGAAGGAAGCTTTTACCTGTGACTGCAAAAATGAGGCATCAGAATAGAACTGGGAGCCAAAGTCTGTTATAGAACCTGGGGAAGTTACACAAGAGCAACCACACAAAAGTTGGGCCCATAAGTCATGGGTTAAAGCAGTTTTCCTGCCTACTTTATTACTGCCTGTTTCAAGGTGTGAGTTGCCACAAGACAGAGCATAGACCCATTTCCTCCTGAAGTAATGGGTCCTGAGGACATCTTCAGTAATGCACAGAAAGATTTTAGCCACAGGACACTGAAATGAGGATTCAAGAACTGCCCTGCATATCGACAGCCCCTGGCAAGCTGAGAAGCAAGGTCCACTTTTCCAGGAATCAAATACTGAGGGTAATAAAGCAGGGGCCTGTTTGCATCTGAGCTTTTTCCCCAGGGCTATTCTGCAACCCCTCAGCTTCCTGAGTCAAAGTTTGTACTGGTCTCTCTTGGGCGATGAGTTTGTACTGGTCTCTCTCGGGCGATGACCTTTCCTTCCTCTATCCATTTGCCAGCAGAGGGCCAGCACCTCTGCTCTGAAGGGGGCTGAATGTCCTGGAGAGCCTGCCTCTAACTTGGTCAACAGTTCATCTCTGCTCAAGCACCAAACTACAAAGATCAGTTGCTTCCAGTCTGACCCGTAGATCAACCCAGAAATAGCTCTTCCTGTCTCCAGGCTCACTAAAGCTCAGCGAATATTGACCCTTGGTACTTATCTTTTTCCTGAAACTTAGCTAAAATCACACAATGGATCTCTATCCAACGGTTAGAGTTTTTAGCTATTTTTCACTTATTATGCCAGAAAAGCTTGCACAGGAAATCACAGAATAGGATTTGTGGAAAAGAATTATCAGTGAGTTCATGTGTGAAATTTGTAATTCAGCTCAGATAAAAAGGAATCCAATTGCAAATTCAAACCATGATTTAGAGCAGAGAAAAGCGTTTTGAAATTGGGGTTATTTAACATGAGTTCATCCTGCTCCTTCTCACTTTAATGCACTCATTGCAGTTCATAAGTTATGACTAGCACCAAAATTAAAATAAAGAAATTTTGTAGGAAGTGTGTGATAAATAGGACTTTAAACCTATTTTTAAAATATGTTCTACTTTATCAAAAGCCAGCCTTTTCATCAGTAATACAGTGAATTGAAGCCCAGCTGAATCCTAAATTCCCTATTCCACTTACAGAGTTAAGTAGGAATTTTACCCTATAAATCAATAACTATACTTCTATTGATGCTGATACTGTTCAAACTGTTTGTTTATCCCAGTTTTAATGATAGTCCTCATAAAAAATTTGTGGTCCAATAAGAGGAGAGATTAGAAATTTGAAAGGATTTAGGGGAAATGATGGCAATAATTGAATTCCCAGTCACTGCAAGTCTCCCTGCTTGTCTCAACTAGCACTGAGGCCATTCAAGAGTGTAAAATTACGTGTACTATTTCCCCTATCTGTTGACTGGGGGTGGGGCTAATCTATAAGCTGCACCTGTACTTCTAGGTCTCCACCTCCAAGCAGAGGTAGAGTGAGGCCAGCTCAGCGTGGCCGGGGAGGGTTGTGGAGGTCACTGGCTCTCTCACCCTGCCTTCTCCCTTTTGAGCAGTCTCAGAGTTTGAGTGGAATGGCTATCTTCTCACACACAAGAGGACTGACCAGTTTTCTCAGGTTTCCCTGATCTGAAGAGGGCTCCAGAGTTTCCCCTGCCCCTTCTTCTGATGGGAGAACTCTGCTTGAAGGTCCTTTTAATCTTACTCTGTACAGAGCCAGATTCATTCTTTCCTGAATAACAGTTCCCTTACTTGCCCACCAGTGCCTGAAGGAAACCCAATCAGTCAAATCTATGCAAGTGGTGAGAAAACTCAGATCTGAAACCCTGAGGATATCAAACTTAGTGACTTCAAGAGTCAGGAAGTTAAAACAAATGCATGAGAATTTTCTAACTCTTATAAGTCTACTGGGAATTTTGGTTTATTAAAGAGGGAAAGGTCCTCTATAAAAAAAATTCTATAATTTTTTAAAAAGTACATTGTTGTCCAAAGTCTTTTGGCTAAAATTAAGTCGTAAGTGTGGCCAATAACATCTGAATTCTACACTGACATTACTGAGAATAAATATGCAGCAAATTATGGTTTTACTTGTAAGGTTAATGATCAGCTTGAAGGAGAGACGTCTGGTCGAACAATCAGAGTCTTCTATATGTCCTTTCTAAGAAATCTTTACCTATCTCAAAGTTGGAGGTGATATTTCATCTAAAAGTTTTATACATCTGTACTTATAAATCTATGATCTTAAATTAATATTTATGCATGAACTTAAGTAGCAGTTGAGGCTTTTCCCCTTATACGAATATCCTATTGTTTTAATATCATTTGTTAAAATATTTTTCTTTCATTTAATTTACTTGACTTCTTGATTAAAAATTTTTAAAAAATGGGGCAGTGTATGTGTGTGGGTCTATGTATGGCTGTGTTCTCTTCCACTGATCTAACATCTATCCTAATCTCAGTGCCACAACACTTTGACAACTGTACCTTTATCGTTAAGTCTTAAAATAATGTAGCACAGGTCTTCTACCATTGTCTTTTTTCAATAGTGTTTTGATTATTCTAGGTCTTTTGCCTTCCATATTTATTTTAGAATGGCTTTGTTAATTTCTTAAAAACAAAACAAACAAACAAAAAATCATTGTTTCACTTTATCAAAAAATCATTGTTTCACTTCACGAAACAGGAAGCACCACAAGGTATGGATATGAATAAGACACAGAGTTCTAACAATTGGGCTTACGACCCTCAAAGTGCTAAAGAAACTGAGATTTCATCAGCTTAATAAATCAGCAGCTCTGGTACTCCAGATATTCATGGAACAAAACAGAAAGGACAAGGAAATATAATGATGATAGTGCTTGTTTAATTTCTCCAGGATAATATAACAAAATGTCAGCTCAAACACAATCTTTAGGAGAATTCCACATTGTAAAGATCAGACACTAAAAGGATTAGTGTGATGACCTGTGGTCATTAGTTGACTGGTGTGTTGGCATAAACAACTCCAAGGGGAAAGAGCCACTTGGCCAGGGCTACTTGACTTATGAATCATTCTATTGCCAGAGGTGAGGACTCAGCTTTTGCTCATGAAGGTGATGGATCCTCCAATTACCCTGATTTGATTAATTCACATTATATGCCAATATCAAAAGATATACAACTATTGTGGACCTATAAGAATTAAAAATAAAAAAGAAATTTAAGAAGAAGAATAGGGAAAAAAAGGAATCCTTAAATATTCTGAAGATATGAGGTAATTTGTTACAGATTCCATGGCATTTGGTATTGAAATGGCTATAATCTCAAAGGAGGAAGCAGTGAATAAAAAACTTTTGCACACTTATTGCATATAGGCCCATGCACTACCACCTAAGATAGTAGTTATAATTTTGATGGACAGGGTCCATAGTTTGCTGGAGTTCTTTGATGGTAGTAAGATATTAATATTTAAAAATATATGACCTGGAAAGAAGTATAGATAATTGGTTTTGAAAATGTGTGGGGTGCAATGTTATGCTGCTATTGAGAAGCTATTGTGAAAATAAAGACAAGAAAAGATGAACCTGAAAAAGGCAATGACAGTGGAAATAGACAAAAGATGTTTTAGATATATTAAAACAGCATTACATCAAATTGATATAATTTAAAGGTTAACAGAAGGTGAAGGGGGAAAAATATAAGGACAATTTTTTAATAATAAATAGCATGTCTCAAATAATTACCACATGCAAGGCACACTGCTAATGCTTTGCACATACTATATATATAATTGTTAAAATCCAGGTTAATAGAAGAAAAAATAGAGGTATATAGAGGTTAAGTAATAAGGCTAAGAACACATCGGGCATAACAGATAACATGATTCCAGAATCCTATCTTTGTCTGCTAGGCTATATAAAGTTCAGATTTCTAACTGTGGTGAGAGTCAGAATGGTGGTGCTAATAAGAAACACAGGATGAGAAGGAAGGTTTTGGGAGAAAGATAATGGATTCAAGTGGTGAAAGGTTGAAATTGAGGTATATAGGGTATCAGTTTGGAGCTACTTAATAGCTCAGGAGAGATAACTGAACTAAAGATATACATTTTGGACTCATGGGAAAGAGTTAACATGATGAAAAGCTATGAACCCATAGGAAAGAGTTAATGTGATAAAAAGCTATGAGATATTATAGGAATATCTAGCTAAAGGAAAAGAAGTTTGGGGATATGACTCTGAGAAACACCAACATTTAATGGACAGACGGAGAAAGAAGACTACCTTTGTTTCCCCCTTTCACACCGAAGTAGAACATAGAGAAGCATAAAGATCATAAGTGTACCATCCCATGAGTGTTCTCTGATGGAACAGATGCAAACATACATATTATAAGACCACCCTATGAGTTTTCTCAGATGGAACAGATGCAAACATACATATAATAAATGTACCACCCCATGAGTGTTCTCAGATGGAACAGATGCAAACATATGTATCATAAGACCACCCTATGAGTGTTCTCAGATGGAGCATATGCAAACATACATGTAAGTGTACCACCCCACAAGTGTTCTCAGATGGAACAGGTGCAAATAGTGGCATCTAGATCAAGAAATGGGACCTTATCAGTTCCCAGCTTCTCCTCATTTCAAGTAATAACCATCCCCAAGGGTAACCACTATATAATTTCTAGCAACATAGATTAGTTTTGCCTGATTTTAAATTTGACATAAACAGCAGTTCATAGTATGTGCTCTTTTACGTCTGTCTTCTTTCACTCAGAATTACTTTTATTCATCTTTGTTGCTGCAATAAATGTAGTTTATAATTTCCACTGGGATTCAGATCTTTGTGGAGAGGATAAGGTATAAGCACAACAGATGCTGAAGTCAGCTGAGTTGCCTTAGGCCTGAGCTGCTCAGTAATCGGCAGGTGTCAGCTGGGAGGCATGGAAACAAGGACTGGGACTTGGAAGCTAAAATCCCCCTTCCTGAGTGCAAGTGGGCAGAAAACCCACTGCTGGGGTGACTATGAAAGTTATTAGAAATCTAGAGGGAGGCCAGGCACAGTTGGCTCATGCTTGTAATCCTAGAACCCTGGGAGGCTGAGGTGGATGGATCCCTGGAGCTCAGAAGTTGGAGACCAGCCTGAGCAAAGCAAGACCCCATCTCTATTAAAAATAGTAAAATAGCCTGGCATTGTGGCAGGTGCATATGGTCTTTGCCACTCCCTACGAGGGAGGCTGAGGCAAGAGGGTCACTTGAGCCCAAGAGTTTGAGGTTCCTATGAACTATGATACCACAGTAGTCTAACACAGGGTAATTTTTTTTTAACAAATTAAAAAAATTTCTTGAGGGAGGAAAAATCCTCTGGGAAGTGGGCTAAGGTCCTTGTAGGACTCATCCCTCATCAAGTGCTGGGAATTCAGTACACTGGTGCTGAAACTAGTGAGGGTGAGTTCCACTGGGTGTCCCACAGGCTGGCCTAGCACCATGGGGCAAAGGAAAAGTAGGTAAACCCCAGTAAGAGCCCCTTCCTCCTGCAGAATTACCAGTGCTCTTTGCCAGGCAAAGGAGGATTACCTGGTAGCTCCAGCTCCAGCTCCAGCAGGGCAATGAACACTGGTTTGGAGCCAAGAGCCAATGAATTAACCCCAAGTGTGAGTATATACCCAGAAGAGACTCATCTTTTTACTCACTTTTAAATTTTATAGTTAAAGTAAGGAAACAAAAATGGTAGAAAAGTTTACATCATAATGTCTATTCCCACAAAATATTATTATTATTATTATTTGAGACAGTCTCACTATGTCATCCTCAATAGAGTGCGGTGATGTCACAGCTCACAGCAACCTCAAACTCTTGGACTTAAATGATTCTCTGGCCTCAGACTCCCAAGTAGCTGAGACTGCAGGCATCTGCCCCCAGTGCCCGGCTATTTTTTGGTTGTATTTGTCATTGTTGTTTGGCAGTTCTGGGCTGGATTCGAACCCACCAGCTCCAGTGTATGTGGCTGGTGCCCTAGGCACTGAGCTATAAGCGCCAAGCCCAAAATCTTGTTATTTATTCATATTATTTGAAAAATAGTTTTAGAACAAACTATATTGGAAAAAATAAAGACAATAGCAGAAGACAATAGTGTGGAAAGTAAGAAAATAATAGAGCAGATCTTCAAACCTCTGTCTAACCTCTCCTGGCTATTTGAAAATATTAATGGAATTGAAAAAATACATGTATACTCTGGCAAAACCCATGCAGGAAAGCAGAAAAAGGGTGCAAAGGCACATATAAAATAGTAATCATGAAAACAGGAAATTGATTGCATGTGGAGAAGAGATTTAAAAATGATAAAAAAAAATAGGGAAAGCATCTTCAATACCAATAAATTTGAAATCATAGACACAATGAACAAATTCCTAGAAAAATATAAAATATAACTTATCAAAGTGTACCCAGGAAGAAATAGAAAGAGTAAATAACCTTATAGTTATTAAGGACATTTAAAAAGTTGTTTGACATTATTATGGACTGAACGTGCCTCCTCAAAACTCCTTTTTTGTTTGTTTGTTTTTTGAGACAGAGTCTCACTCTGTTGTCCAGGCTAGAGTGCTGTGGCATCAGCCTAGGTCACAGCAACCTCAAACTCCTGGGCTCAAGAGAGCCTCCTGCCTCAGCCTCCTAAGTAGTTGAGAGTACAGGCACCCACTACAACGCCTAGCTAATTTTTCTATTTTTAATAGAGATGGGCTCTCACTTTTGCTCAGGCCGGTCCTCAGTTCTAGTGATCCTCCCACCTTGGCCTCCCAGAGTGCTAGGATTACAGGTGTGAGCCACCATACCCGGCTCAAAATTCCTATGCTGAAGAAGCCCTCCTCCCCAATGTGATGGCATTTGGAGATGGAGCCCTTGGGAGACAATTAGGGTTAGATGAGGGTGGGGCTCTCACAATGGGATGTTCCCTATAAGAAAAGACATCAGAGAATTTGCTCTCTGTCCCTGTCATGCAAAAACACTGTGGAAAGGTGTTTTTGCATGACAAGCCAGGAAGGAGTCCTACCAGAAACTAACCTTGCTGCCTTCTTGACCTTGGATTTCTAGCTTCCAGATAGCAAGGAAATAAATTTTTGTTGGGCAAGCCACACAGTCTATGCCGTTTTGTCCCAGGGGCATGAGCTGACTGAGAAAAACAATTTTGCAAAGGAGACCACAGACACAGTGTCTGCTATAATATATCCTACCAAACATTCAAGGTAGATCAATCAACCTTGAATAACTTTCCAGAGAACTCAAAAAAGATCAACTGTCTAACTCATTCTGTGAAGTTAGTGTAACTTTTATTAGAAAAACTAGACAAGAAGCACAGGAAAAAGGAGCACCATAAGCCAGTCTCATTCATAAACATAGATGCAAAACCCCAAACAAAAGGTGTTACTGGATTTTTCAAATTTTATTTTTTGACATATTATAATCATATATAATTACTAGATACATGGTGATGTCATATGTATACAACATGGAATAACTGAATCAAACTAATTAACATATCCATCATCATAAATAAACATTCCTTCTGTCTAACTGCAACTTTCTACCCCTGGGCCAATATCTCCCATTACACACCCCTGGCCTCTAGTAACCATCATTCTACTCTCTGCTTCTGTGACTTTGAGTGTTTTAGACTCCATTGATTCTAGAATTCGGCTTTATGGTTTTTGTCCTTCTAAGACTGGCTTATTTCCCTTAACAATGCTCTACAGGTTCATGCATGCTGCTGCAAAGGACAGAATTTCCTTTTTTTGTGGCTATATAGGATTCTGCTGTGTATACACACCACATTTTCTTCATCTGTTATCTGTCGATGGACACTTGATTCTGTAACCTGGCTCTTGTGAATGGTGCCACAGTGAATGTGGGAAGGTAATATCTCTTCAACATTGCTATCAAGTTCTTTGGATATATACCCAGACTGATTGCTGGATCATATGGTAATTCTATATTTAGTTTATGAAGAAACTCCATACAGTTTTGATCTGTTCCAGTTCCTATTTATGATAATAAAAATTTAGCAAAATAAAAATGTGTAATATATTAAAGTTTAGTACCAAAAAAATACAGTAAACATTATTGTCAATGAGAAAACATTAGAAGTATCTCTTTTTAAATTAAGAACACGTCAGAGATATAATTGCTGTTTCTATTCAACTTTGAACTGTAGGTCCTAGTCAGAGAAGACAATAAAAAAATACACTTTTTTTTTTTTTTTGAGATAGAGTCTCACTTTGTCACCCTTGGTAGAGTGCTGTGGTGTCATAGTTCCCAGCAACCTCAATCTCCTTGGCTTAAGCAATTCTCTTGCCTCAGCCTTCCAAGTA
Source organism: Arctocebus calabarensis (assembly GCA_963573935.1). Taxonomy (NCBI): domain Eukaryota; kingdom Metazoa; phylum Chordata; class Mammalia; order Primates; family Lorisidae; genus Arctocebus; species Arctocebus calabarensis. The sequence continues at coordinate 9,440 of CAUYON010070520.1, read as the reverse complement.
GCTGGAACTATAGGCACCCACCATAATGCCTAGTTATTTTTAGAGACGAGGCTCAGGCTGGTCTCAAACCTGTGAGCTCAAGCAATCCACCTGTCTCAGCCTCCCAAGTGCTAGGATTACAGGTGTGAGCCACTGTGCCTGGCAAACAAAATACACACTTGAATATATTCAGCAGCAGACATGTACAAGAATGTTCTTAGCATCACTATTTGTGATATCCTCAAACTGGAAATAAGTAATAATTTGAAACATAAAATTTAAATTCTCTTTTAATTTACTTCCCTAGAAAGCTGTTAGTGTGAATAACGTGTGTATAATTCTTCTGCTTACATATATACTATTTTTTCCCTGTTTGAAGGGGAGAAATTGCTTCTTTTATGAATCCACATTGCCTAGTACTTAAAGTAATACATATTTTAAAGTATTATAAAAATAATCATCAGTTTAGTAAATTAATAGCAATAATAATTAAATCTTAGAATAGCAGTAATCATTACATTATGAAAAATTAGTATTTTCATATTTTATGTAAAATGATGTATGTATACTTACATATTCTTGTAAAATTACTATATAGTATTTGAAGTCCCATTTTTGAGGAATTATATTTAAATATCTTTTGTTCTGATAACTAATTTCACATTGTTCTCATTTGTATCTTTGTGCATTTCTGAGTGAATGTGACATGGATATGTGGAATGACATTAATGATAAACTTATTTGAATATCTTTGAGCCTTTAAAGATATATGGATTATGATGTGACTCATATAAGAAAATATGATGCCTAAAGGGAACATAAATATTGTAATTCTTAAATAATTAAACTCCCAAATGCTCTTGGAATTGACTAATTATATTCATGACTAGCAACTCCCTAAAATTTCCAATACATCCTTTATACCAGTGAACAACTGGAAGCTTGCCCACATAACAATTTAATGTTGTCACGACCTTGGGTGATTTTAGTTGACTTGCATGTAGGGAGACTCAATGTGATTCACATGCAACTAAGATACAGTGGCTGGTTTGCAAGATGATAAATTCTGGAAGTTGTTTGCCCAACAATGCGGAGGTACTTAACATTACTGAACTAAGATACAGTAGAAAGCCTAACAAAGTAAGAACATAGAATGTTTCTGGAATGATTCACTTTATTTTCAGTGGACTGCATGAGCCAATTTAAATTATAAAATGAGACCCCATTTAATTATATAATAACTTGTCATTAGGTTTTACACTTCACTCTGTTTTTAGTTTCTAGCTTGAGAGCCCAGAGCCTACATGTCCCCTAAAGCCACAATACTGGGCATCCTGTGAGTTACCACTCTGGGCAGCAAGGGAGGTGTAATAGAACTAATTTTGAATTTAATTTCAAATCCTATGGTCTTGACCCTTTTCCTATTCCTTTACGTGGCCTCTTAATTCATCCCTATGAGTTAGAGACATATGTCTTTATGAGTGATGATGTATGTTTGGGAAAAATCTGGCAGAAGCATTGAGCTGACAGATAGAAGCCATTTTTTTTTTAATTGTTCTGAGTCTAAAGTTTAGGTCTACTTTAAATGCTTTTATGAGATTATCCCAGTTACACCATAACTTTGATTCTGTCTCTGCAATCTGATTCCAGAAAGGAAAAAAGAAGGAATGCTACATTAAAATGTAAACTCCATGATAACAGAGATTTTTTTTTTTAAACTGTGTGTTGACTAATCTATCTCCATGGCCTACATAGTGTTCAGTAAATATTTGTAGAAGGGAAGACCCCATCCTTCTCAGCCTTTTGGCTAAGATCAAGTATAGAGGGAAGACCAAAGAAGAAAAAAGGAAGAAATAAATGCAAATGTTTTAGGTGTCCCTGCAGCAGCCCACTCACCTGCCTGGCCCCTCTACTAACGCCCAAGGCTACAGTTCTCTCTGCCTAAACTTCCTGATATGTAAAGCAGCGACTTCTCCGGCCTACTTGTCCCATCCTCGGATGATGTGGCTTCCCGTTGTCAAAAAGGACCCAGTTACCTACCAAGGATAAGTCAAGCACTGGGTTTTCCCTGCTTCATAAGCTATCTTGAAAATATGCAATATAGTCAGCCTTTGAAAGGAAGGAAACCGTAACACGTGTTATACATAGACAGATCTTGAGAAGATTCTGTGAGATACACCAAAGTCAGTCCAAAATCAAAAGAATCAAAAAGGACAAATACTGTGAGATTTAACTGAGACGAGGCACCAACAGTTGTCAGACTTCCTGAAATGGAAAGTAAAATGGTGTTTGCTGGGGGGTGGGAGGATAAGGAAGTGAAGGGAGGTTTAATGAGAGATAGAGTGGCTGGTTTGCAAGATAGATTCTGGAAGTTGTTTGCCCAACAATGCGGAGGTACTTAACATTACTGAACTGTAAAACCAAAAAAAAAAAAAAAAAAGCATACCAAACTTCTAATTGATCTGTCTGAAAAAGTTACATTAAAAAGCACAAGCTGAAGTCAAGCCTCATAGTTTTTTAGGGAGTTGTTACAAGCCAAATTTTGCTCTACAATCAAAATCAAGTAATATCACCTCAAAGATTTTGATTACACAGGACTAGATTATTGCACTTTCTTATTTCCCTTTTTGAAATAGGAAATGTTTTAAGAAATAGAACCCTTAAAATATAATAGTGATCCTGGATGAATTGTAACAATTTCACCAAGTTTTCTATGAAAGGGTTGAATCAAATTATTATTTCCCATATCCTATCAAAATTCAGGTTGGCTTTAAAAGCTTATATGGAGTTATTTTATTTATAATTTTAGAAAACTCTCTGGGGAAGAACAGCAAAAAAATGGGTAGGGGCATCAATTGCAGACATCTGCAAGATGGAAGGGCATGGTCCCCCACGGTGCTCCTTGCCCAGATGGGCGGCTCCATCAGAGCTGAGCACTCTGGAAGCAGAGGGACATCAAACCTGTTTGAGCATCCCACAGACAAGCAGGGTATATCTGAGGGTTATTTTCAAAAACCCTGTTATTGACTTTATGACTTCTTAGTAACATCAGTTGTGTGTGAGACTGACAATTACGTTCTTTGAGAGGAGAGAATTGAAGAATTCTACAATTCTACCAGACACCTTAGAAATTGAAGTATGGGAGGCCAAGGCAGGCAGATTGCTTGAGATCAGGAGTTCTAGACCAGCCTGAGCAAAAGAGAGACCCCATCTCTGCTAAAAAAATAAAGCAGAAAAACTAGGTGGGTGTTGTAGCAGGTGCCTTTCATCTTGGCTACTTGGGAGGTTGAAGCAAGAAGATAGCTTGAGCTCAGGAGTTTGAGGTTGCCATGAACTCACTACTCAGGATGGTAGAGTGAGACATTGTCTAAAAAAAAAAAAAAAAAAAGACAGACATACAGAAAGGAAGGAAGGAAGGAAAGAAAGAGAAAGAAAAAGAAACTCATGATATGCCTTGTAGCTGACCTAATGGTTTGCCTTTAATTGCTGGATCTTTGCTCTAACAGAGATAAGCTAGTTTGGTACCTTTTATTTATTTCTGCTGGCTAAATTAAAATTGCTTGTCCATCTACCTTCAATTTATCCATCTATTTATTCATCTATTTATCTATTTATTTATTCGCTAATAATTCAGCAAAATTTTGCAGAATATTTATCTAGTATATAATTAGGAAGGGCTAAGCTATTGAAACAATTATAAATAAGATATGGTTCTTGGCCTTAAGGATGTCACATTTGTATTTAGGAACATGAAAGACTATTCAGTTTCTCTTCACTTTGACCTGCCTCCTTTTCCTTCCATGCCATTAGCCTCATTCCCCACACTTTTCTCAAGGAAGGCCATTTTTGTCTTATTCAACCTGGTATCTTTTCCTCTTTGTAACTGTTTTCATTAGTGTTTAACACCAACTTATTGTGAGCATACTAACAATCAAATAAATTCGGAGGCTCTAACACCTATTCCCTCTTCCAAAAGACACTTAATTTTAGGTCAACACTCTGATTTCCCTTTGGAATAATTGTTTTTTTCCCATAGAATAGTTTATTTAGTGTCTTTTTAAATACTAGCCTGCCAATCAAGGCATGTAACTAGTCAAAAAATGAATGTGTGACTGAAGCTAGGCTAATAAGTTGCTCCTTCTGGAATTTAAATCATGAACAAAGTGAAACTAATACTGAAAATAGAACCCAAATTCATGCAAGCAAAAGGTCTGAGAAGGGACCATCTATGGTGTACTGGTTCTTGCCCTTGAATTTCAAGGTGCCTTCCATCACTGGATCTCTATGGAATATTTGCAGAGTTGTCCCTTCAACATTTTCATGGAGATCCAAGGACATTTTTCAGAAGGACTCATGAGTCGCCCTCTCAACTTTTGAGTGGCACCTTTGCCCATGATGGTTCCACTAAAGTTTAGCCACTGCCTGCTCAGATAAACTCTGCATACTCTAACCTCCCAGGACCTTCATACACTGAAGCCAAGCCATGTTCTCTGCCAACACGGCATGAACCCCTTTGCCAGCAGTGCTGTTTTGCTCTATGTGTTTAAGATGTATGCTGCCTGGTTTCCCAGTGTCTCAGAGACACTTCAGTAGAATAGCACTTCCTAATTTCATTTAAATTTTGTCTAGAAGATTGAGACAGGAATTCATGAGGGCTAAGCCTTGAGATAATAATTCAACAATACTTTGGTGTGTGAATGAACTCTGGTAGTGGTGCTCACTTTGGCAGCACATATACTAAAATTGGAACGATACAGAGAAGATTAGCATGGCCCCTGTGCAAGGATGACATGCAAATTCTTGAAGCATCCATATTTTTGCAGTTTTATTTGAAAAAATAAATAAATAAACTCTAGTAGTGGTGATTAAAATGGCTCTTTGTGAGATAAACACATTTCCTTTTATTCTAGTGACAGGTTTTGAAATGACTTTGCTGAAGCCAACACCTGCTCATCTAAATAATGCATTTGAGCCTCATTGAAGATTAGCCTCAATGTCTAAAATATTTAACTGTTTCAAAGGTCAGGTGAAAAGCAGATATAAATTATATGGCTGTATTTGGAATTTCTCCTTCCGTGGCACTGAATAATGCCTATTTCTTTTATTCTATTGGTGTGGTAATTTCTGATTCATCTGAAACATTAATGTTTTCTACCTAAACTATTCCATATGTCTGCCTTATATTCCATGTTTGTTTGTTTCTTTAAAAATATAGTCATGGCTTGTGATTACTTTCCTATCTTTTGTTTCCTACAAGAAAAAATTCATTCTGTGGCTGTAAGCAAATATGTGCAATTGTAAAATATACCTTGTCTACAGATTTTTTTAAATGTAATATTTCTTTATCTCTCACTTCTAATCTAATGAAGAGTATTAAATAGTTTCTTGTGTAACTTGTTCGAATGTTTTAACTGCTGAGTGAAATAACTGACCCATATCAATAAAGAATTTCTATTAGTATTTTCCTACTGATTTTTTGTTTTTAACTTATTTCATTTTCACCCAATTTCTATTGTTTATTAATCAGCAAAGTATTTATTATAAGCCCAGAAGCATAGCCTTAATAGTTATTACAGAATAGTTATAACAGAAATTTTGTCTTCTTAATTAATCACCTAGTGTTTATGTCTCAACCAGAGATTTCACATTATGACTTAAATGGCAGAAAAACCAAATGTTACCCAATTCCTATCCTTCAAATGTCAAGAAATAGAATTGGACAGACATGATAATCATATGTTACTTCAAAATTCTGTCTTCTCAAAACTCAGCTTTTCTAAACCACAATAATGAAATGTCTGCCATTTAAGGGACATTCCAAGAATTATGTTTATGTGTGTTAGGTTAACCATTTTAAATTCTCCATTCCCATCCCAAATGTCACTGAACTAATCTGGCAGTAACTGGCTTCTTTCACAGATGAATGCCATCTCTGGACTGAGCTGAGTTAGAAACTCAGGGCCAAACATAACCCTTTGTGTGGTTCTTCCTCGCCTGCTCATAGTGGAAAATAAAGGTGAAAAAAAATCAATAATCTCAAAATAGAGGAATTTGTTCTTCTAGAAAACAAAATTTTGACTCATATAATCTCTTCATCTTCAACATTAAAGAAAACAACAACAATAACAACAACAAAAATAACCTTTGCCTCATCACAACTAATTCCTGTTAAAAAATAATTAGCATAGGGGCAGCGCCTGTGGCTCAGGGAGTAGGGTACTGGCCACATATACTGAGGGTGGCTGGTTCAAAACCAGCCCCAGCCAGACTGCAACAAAAAAATAGCTGGGCCTTGTAGCAGGTGCCTGTAGTCCCAGCTACTTGGAGGCTGAGGCAAGAGAGTTGCCTAAGCCCAGGAGTTGGAGGTTGCTGTGAGTTGTGACGCCATGGCACTTTACCAAGAGTGATAAGATAGACTCTGTCTCTTAAAAAAAAAAATTGCATTAAGCCATTTTTCACTAAGGGAGAGATATATCAAAGGATTTATAGTAGGTTGAAAATGTAAAGCTAGGTGATGAAGATAGTAAGTTTACATTTGGAGTTGTTAATAGGTTCCCCTACTGAATGGGATGAGGGCAAACTGCACTTTCAAAATACTTGGGTGTGAACAACAGAGGATTGTTGCTGGAGGCAGCTGTGGCATTTTGGGATCTTTTTATTCAATAGTTGCTCCATGAGAGAAGAAAAAGCAAATACTTGTTATAGACCTTGAGCCCTGCTTCATAAGCAGCCAACATTGAAAGGATCAAATTTGTTCAAATTTCCATTCATAATTAGACATTTCCTGAGGACTTTCTGAAATTGTTGTACCTTGATAACGCCAGTGGTCCTTTTACTTCTTATTATGTCTTTCAGCTTTTATTGTGAGAGAAATGTTGTTCCAAGGAAGATGCTGAGTTCTTATTACATTAGCCATTATTGGCCCAGAGAATCTCACCCCTGATATTTTCTCAAAGTTTTAAGCCTGGGCCCTATTTAAGGGTAGTGTATGATCAGAAGGGACTCTACACAAGATTGCTAAAACCAAGCTTTAGTTTATTCTAACAAGGGCTTATTTTAACTGGTGAAGGAAGGAAAGAAGGGGGGAGGGAGGGAAGGAAGGAGGAACGTTATTTGCTAAATTAAAAGTTTGTTCTCTTAATCTGAGAGGTATGATGCTTGAGCCAAAATACCAACTTTGGAGAGGGCAAACAAGTCCATATTCAAAGCAATTCCCAAGATAAGCTGCATTATTTATTTTCAGGCTTAGATGATTCATAAATGATGGAAAATCATATATTATAGTCCTTCAGTTTTCTGGAGACCTCAAAAGGATAAGCAGTTACATTTGTCATTTGCTCTGGGTTCAAGGGTCTTAGGGAGCTTTCTTTCCTAACTGGCATTCCTCTATACTGATGCAAAACTAACCCAATGTCCTACTTATGCTCACCTAAGACCAGCGGCCTGAATCACAGTACCAGAAACTGGAACTGGACACAAGCAAACTGTGGTGTGTGTTACTTGTTTGCTGTTGGACTTGGCAAATAACATTAAGAGACATGATTTAAAGAAAAAAACTACAAATAAAACTACATGGCTCATTTTTTTCTTTCTTAAGCATCCAAGGACAGGAAATAAGAAATTAATTAACTAGGGGGAGAAGCCAAGATGGCGCTCTGTAGCCAGCTTTCCACAGAGGTTCCCATCCAAAAGGAGAGTTAAAGGACAGAAACTCAGCAAGAAAGCCAATGCTTTGGATCTGAGCCAAAAGAAAATGTCAAAGAGCACACATCAACCCTGCTGGGGCGACCTGAGACTCCGAGGACACAAACAAAAAGGTACAGAGCACACCACCAAGTGGACAGGAGTCCCCTCCCCTATGAGAGTGGCTGGCAGTATACTCCATACCTCCATAAAAACAAGCGAGCAGATGTCCTCCCACTCTACCCCACAGGAGAGACCTTCTAAAACCCAGACCTCCTTCCCCTACTAGGGTGCTGCGGCGCTCTCCCGCCAGACATAAAACTGTATATACTCTCTACCTGCAAGTTGGAGTTCCTGGTATTCCCCTCCACTCTCACCCCAAGGTCTGGAGGCCTGTCCCTCACAGAGTCCAGATTCTTGGAGATTTTCCTGAGGGGTGTGGATGGGGCATGGACTGTTGCTGATCTTTGCTGATTTTCTGGCTCAGGAGTGGTGAGAGGTGAATGAGCCAAGAGGAGACCCTGCTGGAAAGAAGGTCTCCTGAGGCACGAAATAGCAACCAGCTCTGGGAACAAAAGCAGAAGAGCTGCACCCTTGGGGGATGTTTTGAGGAGACACTCCCAGTCTTCTGGGTGGCCAGGGGAAGCGGGCAGCTTCTCTGGTGTTAGCCACTGGCAGAGCGGGCCCCGGCAACCAAGGCATGTGAAGGATATGCCTGAGGTGGTACCCGCTGGGACAGAGCACAGGGATTAAAATACTCGCAGAGAGGCTGCTTTGTTTACTTTCAGACTAACCTGGTCCTTAGGGGATAAAAGCTGAGACAAAGGGCTGGAACTCACAGACTGAGTCAGACCTATTTGCAGCCCCAGTCTGATCAGGGAAAACAGCCTTGACAGAAATAAATTTTGCGAACTTGTTCTGTTCCAGCAGCAACATAAATCAGGGACAGGGCTGGAACTGAGTGAATCGCCCCAGCCCCTGTCAAGTACCCAGGTTGTGAAGCCTCACCTCCCCCTGACAAACAGTGACAGGGAGTGGCGGACTGGTTGTGGAGCCACAGACTCACTGTGACCTAGGCAGGTGCAAACCTCTGGAGAATCTGCTCATTGGAGGAAACTGGATCACAACTGTTACCACCGACTGGGTGTGACAGAGGGGCAAGATGGGGAAGGAGGCATCAACCTTCCCAGACTAATCTACTTGCTGGGGGAGGGGGGCACCCTCCTGAGCTCACAGAGCACCGGAGTGAATTATACTAGAGCTTCCAGCAGATCCCTGCTATCTAGTTGCCAGAGACTTTTTAACTCTTCCATTTGAGATCAGTGCTGGCTAGGACAATTGATTGGGATCTCTTCAACTGGGCCAATCACCCAAGGACTTTCCAAAGTGGTACCCTGGGTGTGTGGTAGTGGGAAGGTTTGATTTGGCTTTTTCAACTGTTGCCTGTGGGGGGTGCAGCAACTTAACTGCTGGTATTCCTTCACAGCTCAGATTTCAATCCAGAGTAACAGATTCTCTAGGGTAAGACAAAGACCAGCTGAAAATAAGATGGAGCCACTTAACCCCACCACACCAAGAAGGTCCCCAGTTTCACAAGCAGTAGCTCTCTACGAGTCTTTAGCAAAACTCTAAGGGAAAAGGTACAGTCCAAGCTTTTAAGCAAAGGACTGGTCAATCACTACTCCTAGAACTCCCGGCCAAAATTGTCCTTATCTACTCATCCAGCCAAATTGTGTAAAATTAATCATGAGGGGGAATCAGTGGAAAAGCTCTGGAAA
>CAUYON010070518.1:0-12895 GCA_963573935.1 Arctocebus calabarensis | reverse complement strand
CTGCTCCCCCATTCCCTTTCCCCCCACCCTGTACTAGGTCATCAATCGTCCTCATATCAGAATTGAATACATTGGATTCTTGCTTCTCCATTCTTGTGATGCTTTACTAAGAAGAATGTATTTCAACTCCATCCAAATTAACATGAAAGATGTAAAGTCACCATCTTTTGTAGTGGCTCAGTGGTATCCCATGGTATACATATACCACAGCTTGTTAATCCATTCCTAGATTGGTGGGCATTTAGGTTGTTTCCACATTTTGGCGATTGTAAATTGAGCTGCAATAAACAGTCTAGTGCAAATGTCCTTATGATAAAATGATTTTTTTTTTCTTTCTGGGTAGATTCCCAGTAATGGAATTGCAGGATCAAATGGGAGGTCTAGAGTGAGTTCTTTGAGAAATCTTAAAGGAATGAAAGATTTTAGATTTTCCTAGATACAAAATAGAATTTCAGGAGCACAGGAAATTCCAGAGTCTATCTGGAGCTTTCTTTATGTCAGCGAAAATCCATCCAAATATTAGAAATAAGAATCAGAAAGAAATTAATTAACCAGGGTGGAGGAATCTATGTCTTTGGACAAATGGCCTTCAAGAAACACCAGAATTATGGAAATCTCAGAATTGTTTTTCTTTTTTTTGTAGAGACAGAGTCTCACTTTATCGCCCTCGGTAGAGTGCCGTGGCATCACACAGCTCACAGCAACCTCTAACTCCTGGGCTTAGGCGATTCTCTTGCCTCAGCCTCCTGAGTAGCTGGGACTACAGGCACCTGCCACAACGCCCGGCTATTTTTCTGTTTTGCAGTTCGGCTGAGGCTGGATTTGAACCTGCCACCTTCAGTATATGGGGCCGGCGCCCTACTCGATGAGCCACAGGCGCTGCCCATAAATCTCAGAATTGTTTACAACCCCCTAAGGCCTGAAAAATTATCTACAGAGGTATTTAAATAAGAAAGCATTTAAACTGAACTGAGGGCTTAGAAAACTAACTGCCCTGGATAAAATATAGGTGAAAAGTAGATGATGTGGCTTTAGAATAGACACATTCCTTATGTCACTTAGTAGCTACTTTCTAGGTTATTAGTGAAGAAGAAGGATCTTCTTAGCAAAGTATTATTGGAGAAGGTGCTAGAAAGAGAAGAAAGGGGTAATACGTTACCTAAATTTAAAAAGGATGTTTGGGGCAGTTAGTAAAAACACAGTAGTTCTCACCTTCTCCATTCACAGGGGATACATTACAAGATCCCCAGGGGACTGGAACACTGATAGAACTATACCCTCTATAAACTATGGTTTTTTCCTACACAGACATATATATGATAAAGTCTAATTTATAAATTAGGCACAGTAAGAAACTACCAACAATAACATAATAAAATGGAGCAATTATAACAATATTCTATAATAAAAGTTATGTAAATGTATTCTCTCTCTTTCTCTCTCTCTTTCAAGATATCTTATTGTGCTGTATTTCGGGTACCTGAAAACTTAGGAAGCAAAACCACAGATAAGGGAGGACTACTGTCTGCATGAATTCCCTGTAGAGATAAAATATGCATCACTTGTTCTTTAGGAATCACAACAGAAATGTCAAATGGTTTGGTCATGGAAGTTTGAAGCAAATGTCCTTTTGCTTTCTCTTTTTATGAACTTCAGTGGGAAGAGTTGCCCTTAAATAATGGAGTAAAAAGCATTTGAGAGAATTTGAACCTGGCTTGTATTCGGGGGAGGGTTGCATATTCGATGACCCCGAAGACTGTACCTCTGTGAATACAGGGGCTATATATCTGTCTGTCTTACTCTTTCTTCTATCCCTACTGTCTAACACAGTGCTCGGTGTGCAATATATGATTAAGTAATACTTTCGAATGAAATATGGAATATTGAATGAACTGGACGAGCAGCAATAACTAGCCTTGTAGATACATGCAATGTTATTTCTAGGCCCATGCCATTTCCTTCTTTTCTTTTAATTAATGCTTGCCTGAAGGTATGATCACAGAGAATATTTCACCCTGGTCACCAATACTATACATGTGGGCTGTGTGTTTCAATTCAATTTTAAGCTTTAGATTCTGAACCAGTTATAATTTGCTCGGCTACTATTAGTCAAAAAAGAATGGCCCTGGGGCTTTACCATGCATTTTTTCATTCCAGTGCACTAGGCAATGAACTAGTAACACAAAGACTATGAATTCTAATTTTCATACTCTCACTAACTCTCTGTGTGACCTTGGGCAAGTCACTTAACTCTAGTTGACTGTGTGGGTCCCTATCTATGAAACCTCCAGAACTCAATCTCGATGAAGCTAAGGATTTGCAGGGAGCCTAATTCCTTACCTCCCCCAGAATGTGCTCTGAAAATGACCTTTTAAGATCCGTGTCCCATTCCTTTTGCTTCCAACAAATCATTTCCTTCTTATCTAACCCCCTCTGCAGCCTCATTAAGGATGAAGGTTTAGTGGGCAGGCTCCAATTCTCTTCTGGGACATTAACAGAGGCCACTCAATGTTAATGACCATCACATGGGATGATTGGGCTTCTCAACCTAATTTTTCTGACTTGACCGCCTCATTGACTGCCTCAGCTAACCAAAGGTTAAATAGCTCCTTGGAGATAAGGTATGATTTGGGGACAGCGTAGAGGAAGGAAGCTGGGAAGAGAGAAATTAACACTGCACTATTAAGCATTCAGTGTATCTAAAGCCTCCTTATGACTTAAAATAAAAATCAGACTTACATTCCCACTTTGTTTTACAGACACCATCAGATATTTCAATGATGAGATTGTAACTAAGTAAAGGGAAAGGAAGATTTGATATCTAACCTGGCTGTGATTATCCCTAGAGCATAGTTCTGGTGTTACTGTAACAAACTTGCTTAGAGGAATGTTCGCTCTACAAATGAGTTAAAGTGTTTTTGAGGGCTGAGGGTTGGGGGCTACCGCCAATTAATAGGAGCTTAAAACAAAAGCAGGTTAAAGTGACCTTCTTAAAGACAGCACAAATAGTAAAACAAAGGCAGTGATTCCCTGATAACAATTTCTTCAGAGACTGTTTGAAACTATTTGGCCAACAGGGAATTGGCTGAGATTTGTGAACTTATCTCTGATTTGTCAGGGCACAGAAGTTCTAGGCATTAAAGGAATGTTAGATTTGAAAATATGTTTTCTGTTTTTGAATTCAGAAAATACCCCAGACTCTCTTGTTGGTGTACCTGTGGTCACCCTTTTTCTTTGTCATCAGAGATCAGACCTGGAGGCCAGAGCCTTTTAGAGGCCTCTAGAAAGTGGGGACAACCGTCACCTTAACTCATGGCTCATCTGGGATCCCTGTCAGCTCTTTTACAAGTACCTTGAATAGTCAGGCATTGTGGTGGGCGCTTGTAGTCCCAGCTACTCGGGAGGCTGAGACAAGAGAATAACCTAAGCTCAGAAGTTGGAGGTTGCTGTGAGCTGTGATGCCACAGCGCTCTACCAAGGGGGATAAAGTGAGACTCTGTCTCTACAAAAACAAAACAAAACAAAAAAACAAGTACCTTGAAGACAGAGAGACCAAACACAGGAGAACAAAGGCTGTTTCTAGTTCTTCAGATGGAATTATTGGGTTAAAGTGAATGTTAAAAATAAAGTGTGCACAGTAAATAAACTGCCTGTCATCAGACATACTTACTTTAAGTTGAAGACAAGTAAATACTGGATAGTTAGATAGTGAAAGCCACCAAAGAACTCTGATGTTTAAGAGATTTAATTGTCTTCTTACCAGTTCAGTTTCCCCTTATAGAAAGAAGGCAGAAACAGTATTGATTCTACATAAACATTTGAAGGAATCTAAGAGCTTGTGCAAAGACATTCCTGGGCTGCTAATAATTCCTGCTTCCTAAACATTAACGGAAAATGTGCACCCATATTAATACACATCCAAGTGTGGACAGTGGCCTGACTGGACACCAAAAATACGCTGGACAAGGAGAGTAGCCGGCCTAGGGGTTGTTCAGGGAAATGTCACTGCATTAGAATTCTGATAAGCCCTTTAAGCTGCCCACCATGTTGTCAGATATAGGCACATGGGGGTGTGTATGAGTGAAAGAGAGAGAGAGAGAAAAGGAGAGAGTCTCTGTGTGTTTATTTATCAGACTGACAAAGCCCCGATGGCGATGTTGCCAGGGCCAGGTCCTGCAGCTCTTTGCAGACTTGTCTCAGCACCACCCACTCTGTTGGCTTTGTTCATACTAACTTTGCTCATATCAGCATCCCTTCCCAAACCCCCAGCCCTTGGTGCTGAAAGATAGCTGAGTCAGTTCTGTAGGGACTTAAATCCAAATTATAAAATATACACCAGAAAATGCCTTTTATTATAGGGAGGAGACAGCAAATTGAATCTCAGGTGTCATGGCAGCATAGCGATGGTAATGGAAGCAATCTGTTGGATCTTAGTCCTTTGATAAAAGGTAGAGCAGATAGCTTTCAAGGTCTCCTTTCTCCATGATAAGAGTAAATAGCAGGATTCTTCTCAGATAAGTGAAAGTTTATGGTCCACCTCAGAGTACTTATAAAAGGGAATCTATCTATTCCCAAGAACCCCACTTGTGATGGCGTAGACAGACTTTTTGGGGAGAAAAGCCTTCCCCACGCCTGCTCATAGAAAAGTTGGGTCCCCCTGACACCCTCCCTTCTGCTCCTGTGGCTGCCTGGGTGCCAGGGCTTTGTCTCTGCTTCCATTTACCCTTCTTGGGCTCGAGATCTAGACAGAAAGCAGCCGTGTGCCCCTGTAGCCTTGGCCAGTCCTCCTTTGGTAAATGGATGAAAGCACAAAGTCCAAATGTAGGTGTGGATTTTTCCTGCAGGGTCTGTTTCTAAACTGCCGTTTTAGCTTGTGATTTGGAACTCGGTGTGTTATTCTGAAGTGCAAACAATGCCAACCCCATGATTCATGGAGCTGGAATAGTTAAGTGGCTAGGAATAGGGGCTTTGTAGCTGTATTGTCTGCATTCAAATCCACCTTTACCTTTTCTGGCTGTGAGAGCTTAGACGAATTAATTAATGTTGCTGTGTTTCAGGTTTTTTTTTTCATGTTATGAGGAATGAATGACTTAATAACATAAAGAGTTTAGAATAGCACCTGGCTCTTAGTAAGTGTGGACTGCTATTGTTATTGCTAAATGGGCATGGAGTAAGCGTGAAAAGGGTATGCAAGTGATTCTAAAGAGGTGATAGCTTCTTTTTGTCTTAAAAGTTATTTATAAACCTCAAAGGATAAAAAGTATGTCAAGAAGGAAGAAGAAAAGCTGGACAAAAGGTGAAAGAGAATGAGGATGGTTTGAAATCCCGAGGAGGTGAAGGTTTAGGGACTTGTCATTAAAATCCTAGAATTAGAAGATAAAATCCAGAGCATGTCAGTCAAGGCTCAGATGAAAAAAGCGAGTGCTGTCTAAATGCTCTGAGAGAGCCCCTGGCTGTCTCTTCAAGGATATAAACAGTCTCAAGGTCATTGGAAAATGTCTGGTCCATTAAAGTTCTCAGCTTCCTTCCAGCCTAGGAGAGGTACAAAGGCTTCTGCCTATTTTAGACTTTGCTGAATTTCATTTCTCTGGGCACTTCCTGCAGGGAAAAATCTGAAGGTCAGTGCCTGCATGCACGCTGTTCATTCTTGCAGCACAGAATGTAATACAGCGATGTAAAGAGGGGACATACAGTGGCCTTTCCACTGGGTGTGGCGCCATGGAGTTTTGTCTTGGAGATGGCAAATCCTATTTGCCTCTTGGCTCTAGAATGCTAATAGGACCTGGATTTAGAATTAGCCTGGATTAATGCAGCTTTAATAGGTACTATTTGGTACTATTAGGATTAGGCCATAACCCACAGTTTAAGAAGTAGGTTCTGAAATCCTGCTGAGAAGATGTCTAATAAGCACTTGATGAGTTTCCTCAAAGTGCATTCTTGCAATGCTAGGAAAATAATGAATAAGCTAATGCTCCTAGCTCTGCCGTTAAATTATGTTTTCCTAGGTTATTTATTTATTTATTTTTTGTAGAGACAGTCTCACTTTATCGCCCTCAGTAGAGTGCTGTGGGGTCACACAGCTCACAGCAACCTCCAACTCCTGGGTTTAAGCGATTCTCTTGCCTCAGCCTCCTGAGTAGCTGGGACTACAGGCACCCGCCACAACACCCGGTTATTTTTCTGTTTTGCAATTCGGCCGAGGCCAGGTTTGAACCCGCCACCTTCAGCATATGGGGTTGGCTCTCTACTCGATGAGCCACAAGCGCCGCCCAGGTTTTTTTTTTTTAATTATCAATTGTGTGTATTGTGCACTAGGAAAATCTCTTTTTTTATACACCCATATAGCAAACATCGGTCCTAATTTTGTTTATGTTAACAGACCTCCCTTCTCTGTTTTCTGATTTTAAGCGTTTGTGCTCTGAGATAGATAGATAGATAGACAGACAGACATAGGTAGATGTATAATATTTACACTCATCTTTTCAGAACTTTTTTTATTTCTAAGACAGAGCCTCAAACTGTTACCCTAGATAGAGTGCTGTGGCATCACAGCTCACAGCAACCTCCAATTCCTGGGCTCAAGTGAGTCTCCTGCCTCTGCCTCCCAAGTAGCTGGGACTACAGGCACCTGCCACAACAACAATGTGGCTGTCATTTTTGGTTGTAGCCGTCATTGTTGTTTGGCGGGCTGGGCTGGATTCGAACCCGCCAGCTCAGGTGTACATGGCTGGCACCTTAGCCCATTGAGCCACAGGCGCCGAGCTATCTTTTTGGAACCTTAAAATGTATTTTGCTATGCTTTGAATCTGGTCCCTGTATGTACATATTTGCTAATTTTTAAATCTTGGTCTCACATAGATCTTGGTCTCATCACAGACACCTGAAGGAGGCCGCACAGTACTGTCATTTATCATTATCTAATATTAGCTCAAGTGCTGCTGGCTCACGTGGACCCCATTATTTTAGAAGCTGATGTACTGATTTACATTAATCTCTTGGTATTGACTTATGTATGTATTTTCCTGATGTGTGTTTGTGACTTCAGAATTTAACCAACCCTTTCCCCTCCTTTTTTCCCAAAGAAATTCTTCTGAAATAAGTGCATTAAGGAATAAAGAATTGCTGAAGCCTTTCTCGTGATGTGCACATCAAAATTTTGAAAAGTAATAAAGGTCGCCCTGTATTCTTTCACTAAAAACTGAGTAGCCAGAAGTGTATTCACTGCTTCCTTTCGCAGGCAGTGCTTAGAGCGCCCCTGGTGGTGAAATGGCACCTTTAGATTCTGCCTTGCTAGAGGGCAAGATCTTGCAACTCCTGGGTTAGTTAGAGCATTTTTGGTGAGAAGCATTCACAGCATTGGTAGTATCCCTTTCCGTACATTAGGTGTCAAGGAGTTAATTCTTGACCATTTAGATTGCAGGACTCTGAAATTGACATTGGGTATAAACTACATGATGATCCTGATTTTATTGAGCTTCAACCAGAAAAGTTGGCCTAGTCTTTCTGTCTCATTGGAAAAGAAACAGAGGCTTCTCTTTAAATTCAGACCTGAACTCTTTGGGTGAGGAGCAGATTCATTTCCAAGGCCAGAAGAGGTCCGACTGTGCACTCTGCCATTTGTATCTCAGTGGTGAGAAATTCTTCTTCCCTGAAGCAAACACCCTTTACACCAAAGGTCCCGGCCAGGCTCCTCGAGCTTGGCTCTTTCTCCCCTAGAAGCGCTTCTAGTTCAGTTTTTAAGCTGCGTTGCCCCTGCATGCTGGAAGGCAGATGATCTCAGCCTGGCACACACAGAAGCCTCTCTCCTCTCCTGGCCCAGCTCTTCCTTCCTCCAGGCGGGGCCAGGACACAGATGTGTGCTAATGAGAGCTTCTCTTTGTTTACAGGGTTTGGGATGCTCTGACAGACAATTACATCCCTTCACTCTCAGAAGACTGGAGGGACCCAAACATGGAGGCTCTGAATGGCAACAGCTCTGACACTGAGGTACCTCTCGGGGGCCCCCTGTTTAGTAGGGCTTGAGAAGATATGGAATCCAGTTAGCAAAACATTCAGTAACTCAACAGTCTTCCTGATTATGTAATGAATGAAGCTCAGTAGTAGCTTAAAATCATTGCTGAGAGGGTAGGAGTTGGGAGAAGGGTGAAATATAAGGTAAGGGGGACACCCAGAACACCCAGGACACCCAGTGCATCTGAGGTCATCGGAATGGTTATCTGCAACAAATGACATGCAGATAACTTCTCTGGGTGATGTGTGTACTACAACATGCAAAATAAGGTGGTCTGAAATAAGAGAAGGGTAAGTACTCTAGGCTTCTTCTGGGTTCAAATAATGATGGCTTAAAAGAAAATTAGGTTTTCCCAGTGATATGAACAGTTCTGACCCACCAAAAACAACGCTGAGAAGTGCCGACAGAGTTGCATTGGTGATGGCCAAGTTGGGGCCCAGATTTTAGTGAGGTGGCCATGTAGTTGGGGGAAGAAATTTTTATGAAACTCAACCAAAGGGACATTTATGTGTCTGGACCAGAGTTATACCCCATTTTTCAGGGCTTCTGAAAAATGAAGAAGATACTTATTTTGAGTTGATTTGCATAGGCTATGGTGAGTAACCTTTTCAAAGATCCAAATTGCCTCTCTTGGCTGAGTCTACAGAGTCTACATATAGAATGGTTTCTTAGTTTAGGCTGCTGTACCTTAGACTGAATAATATGTGAATAACATAAATTTACTTCTCCTTGTTCTGGAGGCAGGAAAGTCCATGATCAAGTCACCAGCTCTGTATCTGGTGCGGACTCTCTTTCTGGTTCAGAGAGGACACTTTCTCATTGTATCTTCCTTTGGTGAGCTCCCGTAGGCCACTTTTTTTTTTAAGGCCATTTTTATAAAGGCATTTATGAAGGCTTCACCCCCATGATCTAATCACCTCCCTAAGACTCCACCTCTTAACACTTTGAGCATTGGAATTTCAACATATTCATTTTAGGGGCACACAAAGGTAAAATCATTTAATGGCTCCATCCATGTTAAAAGCCAGTTATGGTTGGCTTGGCGCCCATAGCATAGTGGTTATAGCAACAGCCACATACACTGAGGGTAGCAGGTTCAAATCCAGCCTGGGCCAGCTAAATAACTGCAACAACAAAAAATAGCTGGGTGCTATTAGGTGGTGGGTGCCTATAGTCCCAGCTCCTTGGGAGGCTGAGGCAGAATTGCTTAAGCCCAAGAGTTTGAGGTTGCTGTCAGCTGTGATGTCACAGCACTCTACCGAGGGCGACATTGTGAGATTCTGTCTCAAACAAACAAACAAAAAAGCCAGTTCTGGTCTTGGTTGGTTTTCTAGTTTTAGCTGTGAAAAAAAATTAACAATTTCTCATCAGGAAGGCCTGTGACATTCCTGTGGGCCCAGCAAATGGTTGGGGGCGGTGGTGGTGGATCTAATTATTCTAAGTGCTCCAAAATTGAGTCCAAGTAAAAAAGCAGGAAACAGATTCTCCTGATTGTTCAATATATTTGCAGATTGTTGCTCAAAACAGCACAGCAAAGAGATCAGCAGTTGACCAATTTGTTGACTCTTAACTCTTCTAATAACTGGCAATCCCAAATGCTCAAAACCTTAGGCTTTCATTAATTGGAGGAGGTAAGATGGTGACTTAGAGATAAGATTTATTGCAAATCTACTTGGCATAGACATAGGTGTCTGTGTCTCAGCTCTTGCTTTTTATTTATTTATTTTTTGAGACAGAGTCTCACTCTGTCACCTTGGGGAGAGTGCCATGGCTTCATATATAGCTCACTGCAACCTCCAACTCTTGGGCTCAAGAGATCCTCTTGCCTCAGCCTCCCAGGGACAATAGGTACCTGCCACTAAGACCAGCTAATTTTTCTATTCATAGTAGAGACGCAGTTTCTCTGTTGCTCAGGCTGGTCTCGAACTTCTGAGCTCAAGCAAACCACCTGCTTTAGCCTCCCAAAGTGCTAGGATTACAGGCACGAGCCACCATGCCCGGTCTCAGGTCTTGCTTTGAACTGTCAACTTTTCATATTTTCTCTTGTGATGCTTATATGTATGGTGTTTCAAACTCACCCAAAATGCAAAGGAAAGGAGGCAATAATGGAATTAATCTAGTTACTGAAATTAAATCAGGTCCATCATGGTGCAAAAGGCAGAGTTTGCTTTTGGCTCTTTTGCAACCTTTCCAACTCATTTTGTGGATAGAGCCAAAGGGTGTATGAGATAATATGCCCTTCAAAAGGACTTCCATTTATCCTCATCTGCAAATTTCCCTCAAGAGGGTTAATTTTCAGGGTGAATTGAATGACCCTGAAAAGGATGAATGGGAGCTCTGCTTGCTCCTTGTAGTATTTCTTTCTTTTAACCCAGGGGAAAAGGACAGAGTAACCAAAGTAGATGGAGGAAGGCTGTTTTATTACATCCTCCTTTATCATTTGGATTAATTACAGGAGAAGCTCTATTAACTGACCTCAGTTTCAATGACTTACTAGATTAACCAGTATTCTGTATTCCTTCTATAAAACATACCAACCAAAGCCTTTTTCATGCTGAGTGCACAAAGCTGGTAGGCATCTCTCTAGCAAGTTCTCACACCTTCCACCTCTTTTTTTTTTTTTTTTTTTTTTGCCGTTTTTGGCCGGGGCTTGGTTTGAACCCACCAACTGCAGTTTATGGGGCCAGTGCCCTACCCCTTAGAGCCACAGGCACCACCCACACCTTCCCCTTTTAAGTTCATTTTCAAGAATCAGTTATCCTTGTGACTATAGGTAATCTAATTAAATATTATACAATCTGTTGAATTGTGACTGCAAAGAGTCATTTTTCCTTAGTTAAAATCAAAGTAACATATGCAAATAGTTTAAAAGGTCATGGCAGGCTCGGTGCCTGTGGCTCAAGTGGCTAAGATGCTAGCCACATACATCTGAGCTGGCAGGTTCAAATCCAGCCCAGGCCCACCAAACAACAATGACAGCTGCAACAAAAAATAGCCAGGCGTTGTGTTGGGCACCTGTAGTCCCAGCTACTTGGGAGGCGGAGGCAGGAGAATCGCTTGAGTCTAGGAGCTGGAGGTTGCTGTGAGCTGTGATGCTACAGCACTCTACCCAGAGTGACAGCTTGAGGCTGTCTCAAAAAAAAAAAAACAAAACAAAACAAAGTTACACAACTTTCTATAGCTTTAGCCTAGAATGCTGAAAGTTAGTTCATTTGTTCATTACATTATGTATTTTTTTATAATAGAAGGAAAAGTATAAGCTGGTTTTAATGAGTGTTTTTTAATTTTTATTTTATATCTCCCAATTTATATTTATTGTACATATATAAGAGCAATAAATGTTTTAAAAAGGCAAACTCCTACAATTTCACAAACTTTACTTTTCTATGTCTATTTGCATGCCTTTTTTTTTTTTGGA
The DNA here is from genome assembly GCA_963573935.1 of Arctocebus calabarensis. Classification (NCBI taxonomy): domain Eukaryota; kingdom Metazoa; phylum Chordata; class Mammalia; order Primates; family Lorisidae; genus Arctocebus; species Arctocebus calabarensis. The sequence continues at coordinate 1,466 of CAUYON010070518.1, read as the reverse complement.
GGACTAGTATTTTGTATCTAATTTGTGTTCTGGTAATGGAATTAATTGCATTAAGATAGCATCATTAGAAAAGCAAGTTTAATATTACAAGGTTTATCCTAGCATATTAGGTTCATATTGCTACAAATTACCACAAATATAGTGGCTTAAGACAATAGAAATTTATTATTCTATTTAGTTTTTGGAGATAGAAGTCCAGAATTGGGTTTCATGGAGCTAAAACAAAGGTGTTGGTGGTACGTAGGCCTGGGGCTTTAGGGAAGAATCCATTCTCTTGCCTTTTCCAGCTCCTCGAGTCTCCCTGCGTTTCTTGGTTTGTGGCCCCCTACATCTTCACCGACAGCACAATAGCATCTTCAAACCTCATTTTGACTTGGAGTTTGTTCTTCCTCTTTTAATGACCTTATGATTATGTTGAGCTCACCTGATAATCATGGTAGCGGCTCCATCTCAGCATGCTTAATCACATATTCAGAGGCCTTTTAGTGATGTAACATTAACATATTTACAGGTCCTATAGATTAGGATATGGACATTTGAGGTGCCATTATTCTGCCTACCTTGTCTAGGATTTGAATTGATTAAGTTTGGGGTTTTTAAATACTAATTTTGGGTGTATTTTAGCATTAGGTGGTCTCTTCAGTCAACCTACACAAGCTCCTACCCAGTCCAACCAGCTGATAAATACTGCGAGTGCTCTTTCTGCTCCAACGCTATTGGGAGATGAGAGAGATGCTATTTTGGCAAAATGGAATCAACTGCAGGCCTTTTGGGGAACAGGAAAAGGATATTTCAACAATAACATTCCACCAGTGGAATTCACACAAGAAAATCCCTTTTGCCGATTTAAGGTATTGACACTATTTTTGACCTTAATTAAAAAGTGTGTGTAAGAATATGATGTTTAGATTAAAATAATATCAAGGAAACAATTGCTTGGCTCTGTAGTACTCCTTGAACAGAGTATGATTATACCTTTTAAAAATTTTTTTCTAGGCTCGGTGCCTGTGGCTTAACGGGCTAAGGTGCTAGCCACGTACACCTGAGCTGGCAGGTTCAAATCCAGCCTGGGCCTGCCAAACAACAATGATCGCTGCAACCAAAAAATGGCCGGGCGTTGTGGCGGGCACCTGTGGTCCCAGCTACTTGGGAGACAGAGTTCCAGAGACTCACTTGAGCTCAGGAACTGGAGGTTGCTGTGAGCTGAGATGCCATGGCACTCTATCCAGGGTGACAGCTTGAGGCTCTGTCTCAAAATAAATAAATAAATAAATAAAATAAAAAATAAATAAAAATTTTTTTCTAATTTAATTTTTTTATTGTTTTTATTATTAAATCATAGCTGTGTACATTAGTGCAATCAAGGGGTACAATGTGCTGGTTTCATATACAATCTGAACTATTTTCATCAAATTGATTAACATAGCCTTCATGGCATTTTCTTAGTTATTGTATGAAGACATTTG
>CAUYON010070513.1:0-12124 GCA_963573935.1 Arctocebus calabarensis | reverse complement strand
AATGATAAAGGAGAAATAATAACAGACACCTCAGAAATTCAAAAAATCCAAAGCAATTAATATAAAAAACCTCTATTCTCATAAATATGAAAATCTAGAGTAAATGAACCAATATTTGGAAATATGGCATCTTCCTAGACTCAAACAGAAAGAATTAGAATTTGTGAATATACCTATATCAATCACTGAAATAGCATCAACTATACAAAATCTCCACAAACAATGACCAGACGGCTTCACATTAGAATTCTATCAAACCTTGACAGAGGAACTAGTACCTATATTATGCAAACTTTTCCAAAATATAGAAAAAGAGAAAATACTTCCCAACACATGCTATGAAGCAAATATCACACTGATTCTCATACCAGGAAAAGTCCCAACAAAGAATGAAAACTATAGCCCAATTTCATTAATGAATATCAAATCAAAAATATTCTATAAGATCCTATCAAACAGAATTCAACAACACATCAAAAACTTATACACCATGATTGAGTTGGTTTTATTCCAAGGTTACAAGTTTGGTTCAACATACATGAATCTAGAAATATGATACATCACATAAATAATAAAATCAAATACCATATTATTCTCTTAATTGATGCAGAAAAACCATTCTATAATATCCAGCATTCTTTCATGATCAGAACACTTAAGAAAATAGTCTCAGAAGGGTCATTTCTTAAACTAATGAGACCATATACAGCAAACCCACAGCCAATATCATATTGAATGGAGTAATACTGAAAACATTTCACTCATTTATGAAACTATGCAAGAATGCCTACTATCTCCACTGCTATTCAACATTGTTGGAAGTCTTAGCCATTGCAATCAGGCAAAAGAAGTCTATCAAGGGTATCCAAATGGGGTCAGAAGAGATCAAATTTTCACTCTTCTCAGATGATATGATCTTATACCTGGAAGATCCCAGAAACTCAACTACAAAACTCTTAGAGATGGTCAAGGAATGCAGCAGTATCTCAGGATACAAAATCAATACTCACAAATCAGTATCTTTTATATATACCAATAATAGTCAAGCTGAAAATAGACTCTATTCCTTTTACAGTAGTGTCCAAGAATATGAAAGATCTGGGAACTTACTTAACGAAGGACCTAAAAGATCTCTATAAAGATAATTATGAAACTCTAAGAAAAGAAATGGCTGAAGAGGTTAACAAATGGCAAAAAAAATACATTGTTCATGGCTGGGAAGAATCAACATTGTTAAAATGTCCCTACTGCCCAAAGCAATCTACAGATTTAATGCAATACCTATTAAAGCACGATTGTCATACTTTAAAGAGCTTAAAGTATCATAAAATAGTGCTTAATTTTATATGGAATCAGAACAAACATTGAATAGCCAATATATTACTCAGATATAAAAACAAATCAGGAGGTATCATGTTACCAGAGTTCAGGCTATACTATAAACCTATATTGATCAAAACAGCATGGTACTGACACAAAAACAGAGAGGAAGATATATGGAACAGAATAGAGAACTAAGAGATTAACCCAGCCACTTATCATCATTTGATCTTTGATAAGCCTATCAAAAACATTCCTTGAGGTAAAGACTCCCTATTTAACAAATGGTGCTCAGTGAACTGGTTGGTGACCTGTAGAAGATTGAAACTAGATCCTGACCTTTCACCATTAACAAAAATTGATTATCACTGGGGGAAAGAATTAAACTTAAGACATGAAAGTATAGAAATGCTAGAACAAAGTGCAGGGAAAACACTTGAAGAAAGTGGCCTGGGAAAATATTTTATGAACAGGATCCCCCCCACCCCCAGCAACTGAAGCAATGCAAAAATATATTATTCTAATCTGTTCCAACTAAAAAGTTTCTGCACAACCAAGATCACAGTAAGTAAAGCAAACAGACAGCTCTTGTAATGGGAGGAGACTTTTGCAGGCTATGTTTCCGACGAAGGTCTGATAACCAGAATACACAGAGAACTCAAACTAATAGGTAAGAAAAGAACAAATAATCCCATTTCCTTGTGGGCAAGAGACATGAACAGAAGCTTCTCTGCAGAAGACAGACACATGACCCACAACACATAAAAAAAAAAAAAATCATCATCTTTAATCATCATAGAAATGCAAATCAAAACAACTTTGAGATACCATCTTACTACAGTAAGATTATCCCACATCACAAAATCCCAAAACTACAGATATTTGCATGAATGTGGAGAGAAGGGATCACTTCTTCACTGCTGGTGGGAATGCAAACTAATACAGCCCTTTTGGAAAGAAGTTTGTAAATACTCATGGTACTAAAAGTAGACCTGCTGTTCAATCCTGCCATTCCTCTACTAGGTATACACCCATACGATCAAAAATCACTTTACAACCAATTTAATTGCACCAGAATGTTTATTGAAGCGCAATTCGTAACTGCCATGACATGGAAACAGCCCAAGTGCCCATCAACTCATTTATGGTTAAAGAAATTGTAGTATATGCATATCATGGAATACTACACAGCCATAAAATATGTGAGGACTTTATATCTTTTTATGTTTACCTGGGTAGAGCTGGAACATATTCTTCCCCAGTAACACATCTTAGGAATGGAAGAAAAATTATCCAATGTATGCAATACTACTAAGAAACCAATATATATTCACCTACACATTCATACAAGTGATAAAATGCAATGATAGTCCAGAAAGAAAGAGGGGAGAGGAGCAACAGTGGAGGGGAGGGAACCCAGGATGAGGGAGGACCTCATTTAAGGTGCATTATATAATAGTACATTTCAAAACTATTAACAATAGAATGTAAATGTCTTACCACAACGTATAAGCAAGCAAAGTGTTAGTTACGTTAATCAGTTCTGTGTAAGCATCCCACATAATTTATCAAATCAGCACATTGTACTCAATAAATGCATTAATGTACATAGTAATGATTTAATAATGAAAAAATAATAAAATAATAATTCAATAAAATATTTAATGTCTTAGATAAATGATTTAGACCAGTATTTTTCAGCCTTTTTTTATATCACAGCACACTTGAACCTATAGTTAAACTTCTGCAGCACACTTACATTGTGGTGATCAAAAATAGAGTTAGAAAATATACTTACTGTGCTTTGAACTTCATTTGAAAATAATTTAATTAATAATCTTAAATTTTTTTCACAACACTCTGGTTGAAAATCATTGATTTAAATGTTCAACAGCTTAAAAGCAATATACTGGCTCTTTTCTCTCTCTGCCCCTCTCTCCCTCATATCTATCTCTCTCTCTCCTTTCTCTCTCTCTCTCCCCCTCTCCCCCCCTCTGTCTCTCTCATCCTCTGTTTCTGTCTCTCCTCCTCCTCTTTAATGCTGCTCTGCAGCATCTCCCGCTAATAAAGACCTTCCGTACAAGCAAAAAAACAAAAACAAAAACAAAAAAACACAAAGAAAGCAATATACTGGAAAGTATCACCTACCATAATTTTTTGCCCTCTTTTTGGTATAATTACTCTATTATGTATCCAAAACATCAATAAATAACACTAAATCTCTGTATTATAATGTGTTCCATTGATATTAAATTATCACTATCACTACAGGCTCAAGGTGAAAGTACAAATAATAGCCATAATTGAAAAACTGATGATTACACAAACACTACTAGCTAATGACTAAGATCAGGAATGCCCCATATAAAATGGCCCTAAAATTGTAGCCCCTTAGTTGTGACAAGTTGAAATAGACTATACACAATGGATAAAGAAAAATAAATAAGCTACATAAATAATCTTAAAAATTATACCTGTATTTCCTGATTTAGTGTTATTTATTGATGTTTTGGATACATAATACAGTAATTATACCAAAAAGAGGGCAAAAAATTATACCTGTATTTCCAAGTCACATTATACTTTAGCAGATTCTGATCTTTCCCATGAAATAAATACAGTATGATGGATTCTGTGAAACAATACGGATGATCCTGTATTCATTTATATCTTTCAATATTTGTTCCTCCAATTTCTTATGGAGGCCCCCAACTTTTTCAGGAAAAAAAAATCAATGGTCTTTAATTAATGGTTTCTACTTGTATCTCTTTCTTGTTTTCTTACTAAGAATGCAAACCTCTCTGGGATAGGGGCACCTTCTGTATCACTTATTTCCCTTCTCCTCTAGATTTCACTGTTCATGGATGCAGGTGAATAAAAAAGTGACCTGTAAATAGGTCACTTAAACTTTGTGACTCTAAGTTTCCTTATCTTTACAGTGAAGGAGTTGAACTAGATCACTTGTTCTTCACCAAATGTTTGTACCAGAACCTAGATGATGTTTCCAAGCCCAAACCCTAGAGTTAGATTATCTCTTAAGTCAAGGCCAAAAAAGTTATCTCAGAGGATTTTTATCATGTGGATTTGAAGGCCAAGTTGAGATCCCAAGTAGATAAATGAGCTGTAAGAAGTCTACCACTCTACAAAAATGTTATGTTTCTTTATAGCATATAGAAATTATAGCCCTTAAGATTTTTTCAGTCTGGAGCTATTTTCACTGGCTATTTCAGCCATTGATCTGTATCATTCTGCTATTAGTTCTCACAATCTGGCCTACCCATATCTCTAAATGTAACAAGCAATAATGTTTGTCTTGGTTTCCTTTGTCTGGACATTAGAACTATTGAAGTGAGTGGCCCATATATTTGAAAATGAAAGAGTAGTTTTAATGGTCAGAAGTGGCTAGAGAAAATAAGAAAAATGTTTTGTTTATTCAAATAATGACAGTTAGATTTGTTTTTAATAGCTTCCCTTTCTTCTCAGTGAGATTCCTTATTCCCTGCAACTTATAAACTCTCCATAGCTTATTTTGATTATTCCCTCTCCACTACCCCATCAGTATAACCAAACCAGTGGGATAATTATCACATCCAATATAGTTATTTCTCTTTTAAAATACTCAAAAATAGGCTGAACATAGTGGCTTACGCCTGTAATCCTAGCACTGCGGAAGGTCAAGGCAGGAGGATTGCTTGAACTCAGGAGGTCATGACCAGATTGAGCAAGAATAAGACCAAATCTCTACTAAAATATAAAATAATTACTTGGGCATTATGGCTGGTGTCTGTAGTCATAGCTGCTTGGAAAGCTAAAGCAATAGGATCACTTGAGCCCCAGACTGTGAGGTAGCTGTGAGTTATGATGATGCCACAACACTCAACCCCAGGGCAACAGAGTGAGATTCCATCTCAAAAAAAAAAAATATTCAAAAGTAAAGAAAATATTTAGTTCTCATGTGTCTATGTGACAGCTGATTTGTGTGGTGCATGGGGGCCCAGAGCACAGGTTTTTAGCACCATTTGAGAAGAGGATTTAGAAGCAGGATTTGCCACTGTATAGAAATGTATATACCACTTCTGGTATGCATGATATAGGATAAAATTTCCAACAACTTCTGATGATTATGGTGATAATAATGATGAAAATGGTGATATTATTTTCCCAAAGTGGTAGTAAGAAGTATAGGTCAGTAAATCATCATATTGCTAACATATAGAAAACTGGTACTTTGATTTAAGAAGAGGAGAGCGAACTGCATTGGGAATCAGCAAACCTGGGTACCAATGCCAATTTGGTCACTTATTAAATGCTTGAGCAGTTTCTTTCTCTCTCTTTGAGAATCATTTTCCTTATCTATAAAATAAGTTTGTTGGATCAGACTAGTAATTTTCAAACTATTATGTAATTATATCCCTTCAACATCTACCTAAAAGTGGTAAGGGGGTCAGAATCTTTATTCCGTCACTCTCTCTCTTAATGAAAACAACTTCCAAAGGCCATAAGAAAAGGCCATCTAGTTACCTAGATTTTTTAAGAGTGAAAAATCATCTAGATTATTTCTATGGGACTTTCCATCTATAACTCTACAGTATCTAAGATTGGAAAACAGAGATTTACCAAAAGTTCACAAAAAATATCTCCTTCATTTTTCCTCTATCATTTGTTCTTGCTATTGTTGTCACACACTTACGAAAATCCTCTATCTTCCCCTTCCTAAGCCTAAGTCATAAGACAATTGCCTAATGAAGGAGTATTAGCTACTAAAATGACATTGTTGCCCTACAGGGAAGGCTTAAAATCTAAGTAGACTGAGGATTACCTAAGTATTGGAATTTTGAGAAACTAAATGGGAGACTCATCTCATGGGGCTGTTGACTGAAGTCTGAATGCCTTTTTCAGCGAATAGAACGTCCTGTTGCACACAGGGAATTTAGGCTTATAATACAGACTCTCATGGGAAAAGCAACAACAACATATCCATACTCTGAAGTGACTTTTATCTGAGAGTGAACTTTTGGTTATAGAAAAAGGAATTGAATGCTTCAAGTCATGCCTGAAGTTGGAATAATGATAAATATAATTAAAATAACAAAAATGACACTGATAATTTACTGAGTCTTTAGTTGTTACCAAATATCATACTAGACACTTGTCTTTCACTATCCTATTTTACACTTACAACAATCTTTCATGGTAGGTGAATTATCTGTTGAATGATAGGACCTCTATTAATTATTTTATTATTATTATCAGTTAAAGGTTATGAAATTGGGAAGCTAAAGAAAAAATTTTATTAATTGCATAGTTCTGCTGTCACATTTCCTTGACAGTATGGAGTCACTTCTCTCTTTCAGGTGACATCCTAATCTCTGACAATATTACGTTTACTTGGGAAGAAAAAGTACTGTTACCACAGCATTTACTTTTGAAACTTACCACTTTTTCAGTCACTTGTCTACAAAGGTTCCCAACAGCCTTCCTTTACTTTTGTATAAGAAACAGTGTGCACTTCATGTTAATTAAAATAAAAATCAAACATAAATATTAAAAAGTGTGCATTAAGCTTAAAAGTTTATACTTCTTTCATCCAGTGTTAACAATATGATTTTCCTTTAAGAGGCATTCAGTTTAAATTTCCTTCTATATCAGAAAATAATTTTAAATCAAAATAGTATAAAGTTTCTCAAATATTGGAGAAATTCAGGCAAATCTTTTTCTTCATATAACACAGGGTGTTCATAAAGTTCATGTGCCATTGAAAACAGTCAAACATTTTAGTTGTACATACCTGTAAAAGACAAAATTGTCCCTTCCAGCAGGAAATATTAAGAGTTTGCATGGACTCCCACTTCCTACTGTACTTTCAGATGGTCCTGTTAAATGATCAAAAGGGATTTCTTAAGAGCATTAATTAAATTGTCAAAAAAGTAAATATAATGATTGATTAATCTGTTAGAATTATACTGATTCCTTATGAAAGGGATTATATTAGTGGAATTTGGCCACATACCAAGTCTTTGGAACTCCCTTTAATTTTCCTGTAATACAGTTGATGCAAATGTTGCTATCCTTATTTTTGCATATAAAAAACATAGAAAAAAAGTTCCTTGTCAGGCAGTTAGTGAGTGGCTAAGTTGGAAATTTACAAAAATACAAATATTTTAACTATATCCCCTTACTTTTTCTAGCTCACTTTTTACTTTTTTTCCACTGAATGCCTTATTTTTATAACAGGATTGAAGTATGGAAGTATCGATGCACCCACCACAGGAAAAATGCTCTGCTAGGGCTATAAAGTCCTTAGGAGACAATTTTTTCTCCTGTCTCTCCTTCAAGCTAACGACTCTCTAAAATAGTATCTTCTATTTACAGCCTTCAGAATTTGTGTTTTTCATTGGCTTCCTCCATTCTCCACCTACTGTCTTGATGTTCTCCTCCAATTTGCCTTCTCTACCTTCCACATTCTCTGTGTTTTTTAAAACCATGGGAGAAAAAGAATAATATTTAAGCTAGGATTGTCAGATACAATACAGGATGCCCAGTAAAATTTGAATTTAAAATAAACAATGAATATTTTTATAATGTTAGTATTTCACAAATACTGCATAGTAACATATTTTATACTAAAAAGCAATTTGTTGTTTATCTGAAATTCAAATTTAACTAAGCATCCTGCATTTTAACCCCATAGATTTGTCAATAGTAATTTAAAAGCACAGATTCCAATGTCTAAGTGCCTTCATTTGAATACTGACTTTGATGACCTGCATAATCTTGGACAATTTTTTTAACTTCTGTAAATTTTGATTTCCTTGTAATACAAATCAATAAAATGTAATAAAATAAAATTGTTGAAATATTTAAATAAGGTAATATGAGTAAAGGCCTGAATAGGGTATCCACCATATAGATACCCCGAATGGTAGATATTATTATCACAGAATAATAATGACTAATAATAACAGGTTCCCTAATAATAAGGCAAGCATTTAAATAGTAATAAAAATCTTCAGTTGCATGAATAAAACTCTATGGTAGAACTTTAGGAAACTTAACATAAATAAGAGGCCTTCTTAGGGCATGGACCCATGAAGGGGTTTTGGGTCATCAGAATATGGGGTCTTGGCAATCTCAGATCTTAAGCAAATCTCTACTTCTAGTGTAAAGAGACTTTTGGAATATGAGACTCTTTACCATAACCATGAGGCCTGGTATTGCCACACCTCATGTGTATATTCTCCCTTGGAGGCCTGTTTTCTGATGTCCTGGACACACATGACTCACATGCCAATCTTGTGATTCTCCAGGTCTCTCAAACAAGAAGCAGGAATTATGCTAAAGAACAGGACTCAGATTCCTCTACATATCCCCCTATTTTGTTTTTTAACATTATTAACTGAACATAAGTCAACATTTTGTCTAAGCGAGACTTATGCTGAAGATCAGGGCTCAGTTTGCTCTACATATCCCCCTATTTTGTTTTTCTAACATCATTAACTGAACATATTTTGTCTTGTTTCTTCTGTCATTGTGTCAGACAACACGTCCATTATCCAAAGGTGATGTTGATGATGAACAAGAGGATCATGAGAGCATCAAGAAACCACATTCTTAAATTTAATACTCAAAACAAAAGAGAAGGAGATAACCATTGAAAATCTTTTTCTAAAGTGTCCAAAACAAATACCAGGCGTGGAGACTCACATCCTAGCACTCTGGGAGGCCAAGGCAGTTGGATTGCTGAGATCATGGGTTCAAGATCAGCCTGGCCAGAGTGAGACCTTGCCTCTAAAAATAGCTGGGCATTGTGTTGGGCACCTATAGTCCCAGCTACTTGGGAGACTGATGCAAGTAGATAGCTTGAGCCCAAGAGTTTGAGGTTGCTGTGAGCTATGAATCCACAGCACTCTATAAAGGGTGACAAAGTGAACCCCTGTTTCAAAAGATAAATCAATAAAATGTACAAAACATAATGTTGGCTGCCCTTTTGTATGGCAGTAGCTTGTTCATGCAGTTGGCTGGATGAGTCAGCTATATCTTGAGCCATAGTATCATTGAAGGCACTATGGCAATGATTCTTAACTTGTCCCCATGGATAAAGGCAACTGTTGTAACACAAATGTTGTTGCTATTAAAGCCACACCAAAGAGCAATTCTTTTTTGTAGAACTTGTTGTTTATTACCAAGCCATCGAACTGAAGCTTTCAGGCATCAAGTCTTTGCATAACTTGACTGTAAATTTTAGCTTATCTTATGAGCTCTTGTGAATAGCCATCACAGTATCAACAAAATGAGTAGTTTGAACAGATTCAGTTAAGGCAGGTAAAGCCACTGATGCAGAAGCAAGTAAAACAATAGTAGAGACTATAAAAATGATTGGGGTCATAGGGAACCTTTCGGTCTTACTTTCTTTAACACATCTATTAAAGTATGTAAAGTGGAATCTGCTTGTCAGGGTTGTTCAAGACAAACTGGAGCCCAGGTATCCACCTTTCTTTTCATAATGAATACAGTGGTGATGTTCAAATTAGTAACATTGTGATAGGAAAAACAAGTACTTAACCAAGCCATAGAGAATGAGAGGGTAGAAGAATAAATTGTGTTCTGAAATTAAAAAAAAGGATATAATAAGAATACGTATGGGCTAGTAGTGCATACAAGGATTTTATTGGAGAAAGAAGTTGTTGAATTTACTGTAAACATGCCAGTAGCACTGGTACAGAAAACACCATGTCTTAAAACTCAGGGAGAAAGAAAGTAGGGTAAAGGCAGTCAGTCTGGCTCAGCAAGGGTCACCCTAGGGGCATAAAAAGTCCTCCAGTCCAAGTGGTGTTGTTACTGAAAAGGGGGACTCAGAATCTCCCCAAAATGCAGGCTGGACTAAAAGTGATTCTATTAAGTGAGTCCAATAGATGTGTTCTGCATTAGTGGCAGAGAGAAAACAGCAGGCAAGCCATGAACCTATTCTCAGGGATAGGAGTGCTGAGCTGCCTTATAAGAGAGGTGGCAGCTTGAAATAATTTCTTAAGTGATCCACATGTCACCGGGGCATCCCTTGTGTTTTGAGCAGGAGTGCTTGCAGATTCATCTAAAGACTCATCCATTGAAAGGACTCCTGGTTTGGCTCTGGGCTGAAGTTATCCTTCCAGCTGGTGTTTGGTCCTTTTTGTAGGGAACTATATAGGTCCTGTTGGTGTGGAAACACAAACCTTATCCCCCATGTTAACATCAGATAATGTTCTTCCCATTCAGTAAAGTATAAGGATCATACGAACACTCACTGATTTTTCGGCCATGTTGATTTGGGGGCATTTTTAAAATGCCATTGAAAAGCAGAAAAATTGTCAGGATTTTGATTGAAAAGATTAATAGTTATACAGGCTCTGTTGATAAAATCTCTGGGGTGAGAGATACAGCGACAATACCCTCCTTTATTTTCACTGTAATTTTTTTAAAGTGTGGTTAGCAGGTTTGATAATAGCTTCTTTGTGGAGTTGTAAGATATTTTTATATTATGTTGACTTTGGCAATTAAGAAGAAAGTTTTGAAAAGTATTACTAGTTTCCATTTAATGGTGTAGCATGGATATGTCTGTTATGAGTGCTAACATGGATCAATTTCAGTGCTTTTAAATGATGGATAATGTATGATATTTGTTTGTTATAGTTCAATACTGTTTAAACTTTAAGAGTTAGAGGGTTTTTTGTTGTTGTTGTTTTGTTTTATTTTTCGAATGGAAGGTTTTTGGATGGCTTGACAATGAGGGTTTTTTGTTGTTGTTGTTTTGTTTAATTTTTCAAATGGAAGGTCTTTGGATGGCAAGCCCAATGGCACTGTTTGTTTGCTGAGCAAATTCAATAGGTAATTTAAATTGATGTGCTAATGGTTTGGAATTTTGATAATGAGAAGCAAGGGGGCCGTAAGCCTGTTGAATTAACATAGTAAATATATATTTTGTAAGAAGCTGGTGTACTACTTGGTTATTACTTATGACAAAGGTTTTGGTAGTTTGGTATTGAAGAGAATTTGTTAAATTTTTTTTTTTGGTTCTTGCTTTCTGTAATGTTTTGTTTCTTGTTTTTAATTGAATCATAGCTGTGTACATTAGTTCAATCATGGGGTACAGTGTGGGGGCTTCACATGCAATCTGAGATATTTTTATCAACCTGTTTGACATACCATTCATGATATTTTCTCATTTACTATATGAAAACATTTTTGATCTGTATTTAGAAGTTTTCCTCTGACCCTTCGAATATGTACCACACATGTGATCTCACCCTTTGTCCCATCTCCCCAAACCCTCTCCATCCCCTTCCCTCCCTCTCCCCTTTCCTCATCTTCCTGTGCAATAAATGGGTTGTAGCCTTCACTTGAATGATAAGAAGACAAGCACACGGCCTTCAAACACATGAAGAAATGCTCATTATCCTTAATCATCAGAGAAATGCAAATCAAAACTACCTTGAGATATCATCTAATTCCAGTAAGATTAGCCCACATGATGAAATCCCAAAACCCGAGATGGTGGCATGGATGTGGAGAAAAGGGAACACTTCCACATTGCTGGTGGGAATGTAAACTAATACATCCATTTTGGAAAGACGTTTGGAGAATACTCAAAGATCTAAAAATAGACTTGCCATTTGACCCTATAATTCCTTTATGTGGTATATACCCAGATGACCAAAAATCACAGTACAACAAAGATATCTGTACCAGATTGTTTATTGCAGCCCAATTCATAATTGCTAAGTCATGGAAGAAGCCCAAGAGCCCATCGATCCATGAATGGATTAATAAA
>CAUYON010070511.1:0-31621 GCA_963573935.1 Arctocebus calabarensis | reverse complement strand
AGACAGAGTCTCACTTTATCGCCCTGAGTAGAGTGCCGTGGCGTCACACTGCTCACAGCAACCTCCAGCTCTTGGGCTTAAGCGATTCTCTTGCCTCAGCCTCCCTAGTAGCTGGGACTACAGGCGCCTGCCACAGCGCCCGGCTATTTTTTTGTCTTTGCAGTTCGGCCGAGGCTGGGCTTGAACCCGCCACCTTTGGTATATGGGGCCGGCGCCCTACTCGCTGAGCCACAGGAGCCGCCCCCAGCTCCTCTCTTGACCTCTTTATTTTCGCATCCGTTTCCCTGTCCCTGCCTAAAAGCCTTCTTACTCCTATCATCTGTACCTGTAATCCCCAGTCTCCCTTACTCTGTCCAGCTATTTACTGTAGACTTGCAACATTTTCCTCATCTTTCTGTGTTGTTTCAAACCTGAGAATGTTTTACATGGAAAATGTCTTGTCATCCAGCATCATCATTTTCTCTTGATTGGTAAAAGGTTTATCTAAAATTCATGTGGTGATTATAATTTGTATTCTTGGTTATTTTCATTATTATTTTTTGTTTATTTTACACTGTTAAAAATTACCCTATAGAAAAGTAACATATTTAATTTAATGTCTTTATTTTGAAAAATTATAAAAATACATCTTATATCCAGTGTTCTATTGTTTGAATACAGTTCCGTAATTGCCTCATTTAATTCTATCATAAAGCCTGAGATGTGGTACTGGAAGATATTTTTATATCATATATACGTTAATATAACATACATGTTATATTGCATATAAGTAAACTATTTGGCCAAGAATAAGAAAAAAACTGGAATGAAGAGTAGTAAAAGAAAAGAACTGATATTCACGCTTATATTTAAACCTCATATTTGCCATTTGTCAATTAAATAACTTGGGGCAATTTGTATCTCTCTAAGCCTCGGTTTCATCGCTTAACAAATGGGATTAACATTAGAAAAGATTTAAAAAATTAAATACCCATAAACTTAATACACAGTAGGGTTCAGGAACTTTTTTCACCTTTGGTTTCAAATATTATTTTCCTTCAAATCCATGATTTGGTTAGATAATATAGGAACCCGAAATAGTTCTAACATAAGAAATTGTTTACAGTGCCTCTCACTGAGTCAATTCTGTAATTTATCTTTGACCTTTATCAGCAGATTTATTCACCAAGAGGTCTTGCCTCTCTGTTTCTTGATCTACACACTTTTCCTCATCTCTGTATCTAATAGCTAAGTCCAAGATGCCGTTAGCTATCAGCTGGATAACTGAGGCTCACTGAATTTTTGAAATATTTGATCGCAGTCATAATAGGCTCAAAGGATTATTTATTTATTTATTTACTTTCATATTTGGCCACTACAAAAAAAAAAGGCATTCTTTCAAAATTTTGTATAATTATTGAACACTTGCTTTGAAAAAAATAACAATTCTTTAAGATCCAAATATTTACTTTGATACACGAAGCAAATCGGAGATTGTGATATTTGAGGGACAACTGTAGGTTTGCTTGAGGAAACTGTTATCCTTGTTGCCAATGTTCTGTGATATCTCTATTTCCTGACTTCTTAAAGTCAGGTACAGCTTTTCCTGATTTTTCCTCCTCTGGCCCGTCCAGTAGTTCCATTATCTTCTAATTCACTCTATTAACTTTTCTCCTCCTATAAGTTGCAGGAAAATGTTTGTATTTCTGGCAGATCCTTGAGTAACTTAACCCAGAGCTTTAGCCTCTCCAAGTTTTTTTAGTCTCTGTAACTAAGTCTCTGTAAATAAAGACCTACATTTAGCCAGTTGCTTACGACAAAGGACTAGCAGACATTTTTGATATTATTTCGTCTTTTAAACCCCACATCCAAGCCATTAGCAAATTCTGTTAGTTGTACAAAAACAGTCTCTCACTAAGCTGGACATTTCCTTCCACCTGTACTGCTTCCACCTCAATGCCTTATATCAGCTTCCAAGTGTTTGAAGAAAGAGCATCTTAACTGATTTCTCTGCTCTCAGTCTTGATTGCCTACCAACTACACTTCACTCAGTGGCAAGAATAATCTTTCAAAGATGAGAGTCTGAATAGTTTCATATTTTCAAAATTACTCCATATTTTTTGGTCCTATGTAGAGAACATTCAAATTTTTACCATCCACAAGACCCGCCGAGTACATTTTCACTCTCATTTCCCACAATTCTTCCCACATAGCTTTCACGTTGTGCCCTGAATTCCTCAACTGTTTCCTTGCATGAGCCATTTGCAGGTATTCTTTTTTCTCTCTGGTTCTCCTCAGAGTCCTCCTTATAACTACTATCACCCTTCTTTGTTACTATTGGTTTTACACCATAAATCAATTTTAAATCAATTTTAATTTTGACCTCAGTATTAATTTACTCTTTTCTTAATTAGAATGAAAATTCTAAGATGGTAGAGGCTTAATTAGCTTTGATTACTGGTAAGTCCATGACATCAAAAATAGGTTATACAATTAATTTTAATAAATGTATTGGTTCAAAAAATAATGCATAAATGAGTCACATGTAGAGTGTATTTGTGAACCATGATTTCTAATTTAGTATAACAATTATCCATAAAATATTTAAACATAAACATCATGGTAAAATAGCATGAAGGGCAAGGGTATTTAGTGCAACACATACCCTTACAGGTATAAGAAATCACACTGGAGAAACCTTACAGATAAAAGTCAATTTATTAACTCAGCAGTCTATGTGTTTTGCTACCTGCCTCATCTGGCATTTTCTACTCTTGAGCATATAAAGCTCCACTGTATTACTTATGTAATGTCTTACAAAGTCCGCATCACAATTCCTGAAGGATAACTTAAGTCATCTGTTAGGAAAAAAAATGAATGTTTCCCTTTTAATTCTTGATACAAATTCTAGAAGAGGAATATGCGGTCTATATACAATTTAGCTATAATAATATGAAAAATATTCTTTTCATGAGAAATATAAAATATTATATTTCATTATATAAGAAAAATGTTATTTTCATGATATATATAATAAAAATATAACATGTATTCTCTTTTTCTTTAACTGCAGATCCAGCAAAACCCATAGTAGAGGCTGAGAGCAACCCTGTGTCCACTGCAGTGTGAACTCTTTCTCTCCTGGACGAGCCCTTCTGATCCTCTTCTGATGTCAGATAACGTCCCCATTCTGGTATGGTCTTTCCTGGGGGGTGCTTTTTTGTATCGGGACAGATGGTACTCACTGCTCAGATGGTACTCACTGCATGTGGGCCCACTTCCGATTTTCAATGATAGAATACCAACTCTATTGTGAAAGAAACTATATCTCCACAATATTCTGTGAAAAAAGCCTATCCCTAATTCCAGGAACCATGGAGGGATGTTTCTCTCAGATGTTTGATGAGCTAATGTGACTCTGCCTATGGTTTCCATGAATTGGTACCTTTCATATTCTTGGTCACCCAGCAGTGAAACAGGCGTTTATTATATTCCACTCCTTATGGCATAAGAAGTAACTTTGTAATGGGGCCTAAGCTGAAATCAGATCCTTCACTGGACAGAAATAATACAATCTAACTTTTTATGTATAATACCATTAAAAAAAACTTCCCTCTGGCTACAGGAGATATTTCTGTTTAATCTTACCCTCAGTATTTTTTTATTTTTTTCTACACTCATAATCCTCATCATCAAAGCTGCATGCCTATCTGATGATAAGACATTAAAGCTGAAAAGTCATACGCTAAGAAATTAGATCACCAGACATTTAGATTAGAGTACCAGACATTTCTCTTTTCATATTTCTCAACTTTCTGACCCTTTTTTACTGAAGACACTTCATAGTATTTCTTTAATCACTGTGTCTACCACATTTAGACTCTTTATTGAGTACCAAGTCTTGTACCCATCCCATCCCAGTTACCGGAGCATAATCATACATACAAAGCAGCTTTCAATTGAGCACATGTTTCCTGTGTCTACAATGCTTTATAAAGCTCAGTCAATGATCTGGCTGAAGATTCTAATTTGGAAAACATCAGTGGCCTGTTTCAGTTGGTAACTGAAACTAGGAGAGTGACAAAGGATTGTGTGCTTTCTGGTGAATCACATGAGAGACCAGAAATGAAAGCATGAACAATAGAATGGGTGTTCTTAGGAGACTAAAGGGGTGAAAATAATCAGAAAATATGTTAGTATGGAAACTTAAGAAATAAACAGTTCATTCAGGGTGCAGAGTACAATGCTATCACACAGCACAGAGAGTCACAGCATAATAAGGTCTCGAATTACCATTTGGATCTGGCAATCAAAAGACTTTTAGTGACCTTAATGAGAATGATCTTCATAAGGTCAAGTTGTAAGACATACTACAATGGGTAAGTGGAGGAAATGGAGATAAAGTATATATAGGTCATCCACATAGGCAAGAATAAAAAAAAGATATCAAATGGCCTAAATTATAAAAATAATGCAATCAGCATCAAATAATGATCTGAAATATTATTTGTGGGAATAGATGACTTTGACAAAGAACTAGGGAAAGTTGATGAATAAAGACCCACGAGAGAGTTCATTTGACACAGTATCAGGTCCACTCGACCTTCATAAGGCTTCCTTACAAAAGTTGAAGACACCAGATAATAAACTAGAAAAAAGTATTTTCTACTGCTGATTTAGAGTTTTCATGAGTGACTACAATAGAAAATAAAATTAAAATTGCTGGTGAGAAAGTACTTTAGATGATCAATTAAATGCTACTACTAATTGTAATGATTAGCAAATACATAACTTATGTGGCCTTTACAATGTGCAGAGCACTCCTTGTAAAACCTTCCTGAGACAGCTACTGTTCTTATCCTCACTTAATAAATAAGAAAACCAAGGCACAGACAGGGGAAATAACTTGTCCAAGATCAAATAGCTGCCACGTTAAAAAGTCCAAATCCAAAGTCTGTGCTCTTAAACATCAGCAGATGAGCGTCTTCATCATGGGTATAATCAGTTTAAATTCACTTTGACTGGTTTAATCAGGAAAGGAATTTATTTGAGAGTGGGCCAGAGTGCTCGTCTTGGAAGCTGTGCAGAAGAGGAAAGCACACATGACTGCCTTGCAAAGTCGTGCAGAGGAGGAACACAGCTGTCATTGAACAACACAGACCTCAGCTGGCATAGATGACATCACAGGGCAAGCCAATGCTGGAGATTAGTTGCTATCAATAAAAGCTCAGCGATTGTCACCAATGAAACTGGATGTGGTTTATGATACCCTTCCCAGAAGCAGATCTAAGTGGCGCCAGCTTTCCTTGTCACTAATTTTCTATTTGGCCTGATGTATCTGACTGCTACAGGTGAGGACACAGGCCTGTACATTAGAGCCTGGGAGAGCAAGTATTTGGCTTCAAAGAATGTGACCATAGAAGTATGTTCAAGGGACTCAGGAGCCAAAATGAAAGAAAGAAAGGAAGGGAGGGAGGGAGAAAGAGAGGGAGGAAGGGAGAGAAGGAAGGGAGGGGCAGCTATGTATGTTCTTAGCTGAGTAGGGTAGAAAAGAATGCTGGGGGAAAATGACAGCCTAAAAGTACATGGGGAGCTCAAAAGAGTTTTCATGAGGTTAGAGTAGGTAAGATGTCCTGAGAGAACAAGGAGAAAAAGCACCACCAATGAGAATGAAATATTTGTGTCTCAGATGTATAAGTTGGAGCTGGTCCAGATGATGACTACACCCATGTTTGGCAATGGAGGTGAAGGTCATTACATTAAAGAACATTGCCCATTTTAGTACTCATTTGTTAGATGAATTTCCCCCTTAAACTTTGAAATCTCTTAACTTATGACAATAGTTCAAAATGGAAAAAAGACACTATGCTTGTTCTCAAAGCCCTCACTGAATGAGGGTCCTTCTCGGTAAGTAAATGACAACAATGAAGACAGGTAGGGAGCGCTAGAGTCACATGGCAGGAGCCTCAAACAAGAACAAGACTTTACACAGCAAAGTAATGGACGCCCTCTGCTGGAGAGGAAGGATTGCAGCTACGGGAGTTGTGAATACAGTCAAACCGCATTAATTACCCTGTAATTCAACCTCTAATTGTCTCAGTTCATCACGCAGTATGTGACCTGGTTTCCAAAAAAAGTTGAAGGCTGTTATGTGATTGCACTTAAGGGATTTTCAGCGTTCTTCACTCTTTATTTCTTTTTCCCTCTCATTCATTAATTAAGTTCTAGATTCACTCAGCAGATAGATGAGCTAAATGGTCATAGATGGATAGATAGATGAGCTAGATGGTGATAGATGGATACATAGATGTTAAGCATTGGGCTTACCACCATGGACAAATAAATGGGGATACATTATGCAAAGCAAAATGCTATGAGCAGTGCTAAAAGAGAGGTGTAATTTAGAGAGGAGGTTCAGGGAAGACCTCCCTGAGAAGCAACAGTTCTGCTGAGATTAAGGGTGAAGCAAATATTAGAGTCTTGCAGGTAGAGGAAGCATCATGTGAAGGCTTTTAAATGGAAAAAAATGGTTTTTTCAAGAAACTGAAATCAGTCCAGTATCTGGAATATGTCCATTTGTGTTTTTCCTAACACTAAGATTAGCTGTAAGTATGTGAACTGAGACTACATATTATATAGGATGGATGACTATAGGATAACAAAATAATTATTCTGAAGAAACTGAAGATTTCTAGAGGTGAAAAAAGATACATATTTCATATATACCTTTTATTTATATGTAATATAAATATATTGTCATGTGTATATTGAGAATATAATTCATCTACTTCTACCATAAATATATACATATCTTCTTTTGTATTTATATTATACACACACACACACAGAATTACTAAGGACAATAATAATTTTGCTATCCTTCCTGTAAACCATGTGGGAAATCCATGGGATAATATGGAGAAGGATCTCTTCATACTTGAATTGATGATTAGATTCCCCCAAACAGGCATTTATTTGCCATAACAATTCTTTGCTGTTGCTGTTGTTTTTGTGCATGACACAGGAGGTAGGAAAGCATAAGCAAAAGCAGGAGGATATGATGGACAAAAAACTCAATGCGGGAGAATCCAGTGGAAAGGAACAACAATGCCATCCATAGGACTGCTCTGAAAATGCTGGAGACACAGCCTGTAAGACTGAAAGCTGCTGAGAGAAACCACTTAGTACATCAAAGCTCAGCCGTAACGTAGTCTGAGCAGTAGAATTCTGGAGAGGGGTCTACTTCCAAAGTTGAAGTTTGAAAGACTGACTTTTGGATGTTTGCAAGAAATGACTTCTATAACTTTTATTTTGTATTTAAAGAGACATGTTTAAAATTATTTTCTTCCAACCCTACTATCTATGAGAGTTTAATCTTGCTTCTATATTTTCCCAAAGTCCTTTCCTAGTACTTTTTGAAAGGCAGTAGGGATCTTTGACTTTTTCTCTTATCCCAAATAAAATAATCCTTCATGCTTTAACATTTCAAATTATTTGCAGTATAAATCAAATGAATTAAACAATTTTTTTGATACCTTGATCTCAATGGATAGAAAGAATAACAGATAGATAGTTAAGACTATTGAATACCTGGTTAAGGTGAAGAGAATTGGTACTAATTAGAGAAATGGTCCACAATATGGAAGTCAAGGAAGCAAAGACATATTTTACAATTTCTATATTGCCTTGCCCATGAAATGATAAAGTAATATTATGATATTCACTAAATTGATGTTTATTATTACATTCTTCATCTGCTTATTGAACACATATTTGTTGATTGCCTACTAAGTTATAAACACTTCTATACAATTTGAAAGTTGAATACCAGGAAACCGTGACTCACTATTTTAAGTCACATTTTGCCAGCTCATGTGAACACAGCATATCAATCCTAGTTAATCATCCATTGGTTATTTTATTAAGGTAACACAGGCCATTAACTATTATTACATTTTCTTCTAAATTTCAATCTTATTTGTATTTGCCAAAACAGAAACCTAGTGACAAGCAAATCTGGAATATATTATAAGAATAAAGGGACGCATCACAGGACCCACGGCAGGAATATAGCCGTCTGTTAATCTGTTTTTCCACTGCTATACAGGAATACCCGACAGTGGGTGATTTATAAAGAAAAGAGATTCATTTGACTCATGATTCTGCAGAATGCACAAGAGGCACCTGTTTCTGGGGAAGACTTCAGGGAACTTCGAATCAAAGAGGAAGACAAAGGCAGAGAGAAGTGTCATGTGGTGAGACAACGAACAAAAGGGGGAGGAGGCAGTGACCAACAATAATGAGAGAACTCATCATTGGGGGGAGAGTACCAGGCTACTCCATAGAGGTCCACCTACATGACCAAGCACTTCCCACCAGGCCTCACCTCCAAAACTAGGGATCAAATTTCAACATTTTAGGGGCCACAAACTATGTAGTCCAAACAATATCAATCTGGACTATAGGAAACAAAAGCAAACAAACAGAAAAACTAAAAACAAAACATATAAATGCCTTCTGGGTCCTTCTAGTTCTTTATCTCCTTACCTACCTATACATTCACATATTAACGACACATCTACACACAGAGAAACAATTTTCCTGGTTCTCAATCCAAGAAGGGAATTAACACAGCCTGTGTCTGGTGTCCCTCTACACCAGGGGTTCTCCACCTTCTTAATGCCCTTTCATACAGTTCCTGTGGGTTGAGAACCGCTGCTCTAGACCCATTAACTGTGGCCAGAGGAACCATGTACTAAAAAATACTGTAGATGCTCTTTCAACACTCACCACAGACAGAAGGAAGAAGGGAAAATCCTGCAGAAATGTTGTAGGAAACCATACAATAAGCTTCTATTATACCATTTGTTATAAACATGAAGTGAATTAATATTATTTAACACTTTATATTCACTAGGAATGACATAGATAATCTCCTTTAAAACTCATTATAACTCATTAAATATATATAATTATCCCTACTTTATAGAAGAAACTAAGCTAGAAAACTGAAGGACAAGCTGGAAATCACAGACCTATGAATATAATTGAACCAAATTAAGATACAGTATCATGTGTCTGTTTTGCTGACCAGTGTTCTAAGATTTGAGGAGATACCAAAGCCAAAGATGCAGTCTAGGACCTAGAAGAGCTCAGAGTCAACTAGAAAAAAGAGGCAAAAAATATAATTGTAGTGGTTAAGCTGTAGATTTTAAAGAGACTTATGATTTTTCAGGGGGTTGTGTGTAGCATCTGACCCATTATGACCCACTCCATCAGGAAAAAGACAATATTTGAGGAATGTAGTATTTGAATTTAAATGATAAATTAAAATCAACCATGTGAGGAAGAAAGGTAAATGAATTCAGGGAGAAAAAACAGATCTGTAAATATTTGGACATTTCACACACTATGGCTAAAATGTTGAGGAACCATAAGGAATCTGGAATAGATGGAATTCAGAAAAAAAAAAAAAGGTAGAGAATGCTCAGGAATGAAAATCAAGAGAGAAATAGAGGCCGGACCATGAATAACATTAGACTTAGTCTGAGAAGGAGTTGAGAGATTTTTAGAAGGAAATTTCACTTACTAGAACTGAATTTTTTTTTTTTTTTAAGAGACAGAGTCTCACTTTGTCGCCCTATAGAGTTCCATCGGGTTACAGCTCACAGCAACCTCCAACTCCTGGGCTTAGGCGATTCTTTTGCCTCAGCTTCCCATGTAGCTGGGACCACAGGTGCCCACCACAACACCCGGCTATATTTTTGTTGTTGCAGTTTGCCCGGGGCCAACTTCGAACCCTCCACGCTCGGTATATGGGGCTGGCATCCTACTCAATGAGCCACAGATGCCACCCTAGAACTGATTTTTTTTTTTAAAAAAGGTATTCTGGCAAATATAAATAATTAAAGGAATAGAAGTTGGCAGAACTAAAGGTTAGAAACTAAATGAGATTCAAAGGCAGAAACCTCTGAAAAGGGTAATGAAGTTCTCTCATAAAGAAGGGAAGGTAGCTGGTGAAGCTAAGCTCCCCGTCAGGGGGCTGCTTCTTTATTTACACACCACCTCTCTCTCACTGTTGAAAGAAGATGGTTTAGTTCAATTTGGAAAATTAAAAAATTTTGCCCACCACCAGTGAAAGCAAAAATATACCTATTAATGTAATATCAGTAATTTATTTGAAACTATTTCACTCTCTTGAGCAGTAATCCACATTTATTAATTTGATTAGTGGAATCTGTGGTTTTCTAGTTAACTTAAAGGCTGTTAAAAATGAGCTCTCTTTGGTGATATTAGACGTATCCAAACATGGGGACTACCTAAAATATTTTAGAGAACACGTCTTACTTTAGTACAGAAATGAATAACATTCTAGAAAGCTTGTTGCAGTTACCCTTAGTAATAATGCTTGGGATTTAAGTTAAAAATGATGCTATATTTAGAAAACTTTTTGATATCAACCAATACATAATAGAATACTGTAAAATGTTGCCATGTCATCTGTAAATTACCCTTCCATGCACGCTGTGTTTAGAACACATCAGAAGAAACCTGGAACCTGACCGAGCATCCAGAAGAACTGGCTAAATGATCTCATAATTAAGAAGAAGGAGGCAGAGAGAAAGGAGAGGAGAGAGTAGTTGGAATTTGCACAAATTTTGTTCTCTAAGATTTGACTAATGGAGGAAGTGACTAATCCTCACTTGATTCCAACTATTTTTCGCTATCATTAACTAAAAGCAACTGAAGGTTTGGGCATGACTGTGGTGTTCTTTTACCTGTTTTCTCTATGATCCATTCCCTGAATGTCCTCCCCATTGGTTGCTTTTGGGGAGCTGACTCCTGCAAATACATTACCCAGACTCCCTTGCCAACTGTTTGCTATTAGTCTCGGTCAGTAAGAAGCACGTGTGGGAAGATGCTGAGTGAATAATCCGTATACAAAGCATTGAGCACGTGAGCGAAAGAGGCACCTCCGGCATCCTGAGAAGGCTCTGCAGTGGCTGGCCTCTGGAGATGGCGAACAGTAGTGGAAGAACACTCACTGCGGCTTTCTGAAACCCTGGAGCTCGGCCAAGGCCAGGCAGTGGCTGTTAACAGTAAGAGGCAAGGGAGGTAAAGTTACCATCGGGGAAAGAGAGGCAGATTTGCAATCAGGGTGTTTTGTGCTGTGTGCTCATTCCTCACCTTTGTCTCCCCACGAGAATGGACATTCCATCCAAGGGAAAAAAAAATATGCTGTTCTGTTTACCATGGAAATCCTGAATTTGTAACAGTGCAAATAAACACATGAAATGATTAACTTAGTTATTTTTGTGTGCTTTGATGAAATTTTGGGAAAGAAGAAGCAGGTTAGGCATCGTGTTAGCATCAGACATCTTAACCACAGTCATCCAAAAGAGCTCTGCCTTAGTAAGTGAATGGGAAGGTAGGTTGTGTTCATGTTTAGTTACAAAAATCATCCTTTACTGGTCTATGCCTGGAGTTCCAGGCAGGTTGACTTAAGGTTCTCCCTAACATTCTAGGAAATAATACACAATTTGAGGAAAAGATATCCCGTGCACAATCTTGACAATGAGTCAATTATGTCACTTGCTTAAACCTAACTAGAATGCAACTCCTTCTTCTGAGGAAAAAATGAGGCATTTTATTGGATAAATGAATGCATGTACATTTACAAGAGTATGCAATGTATGTAATTTACATATATATCTTTGCTATAAATGATACTTTACTGGACATGTTACTATACAATATAAGGTAATTTCAGAAGTGGACAGTTAAGATTATGATACAAGTGGATACCTCTTTCTTCATTTATTTTTTGAAGGTCATATTGATTTTATGAAACTAAAATATTCCATTGTCTTACTGTTTCATACAAAAATCAGTGAAAAAATCCTTCAAAAATATATATACCCTATATTTTGTGACAGAAGAATATACATGTATCTTTTGAAGTCATTAACATTAGATATAAATCTTACTAAAATTATAACTTTGAGAAAAGTAAGAGGATACTTCTTTATTATATTTGTCTTCTCATGAGTATTTCTCATGAAAGATAAACATGTAACAATAATCTTGACAGTACATGAAGAATTAATATTAGATACACCACAATCATTTTTGGCAGGGAACAATATAAACATTTGAAATTTATTTATAAAGATAGTCTAAATTTTATCCAAGTAAATTAAACAAAAGACAAATCAGTTATTAACCATATGAGCAAAACTGTAGTTTTACTTGACAATGTCCTACTTTGTTCAGAAGGAGTCAGAGACAACCTTGTCAGATTATTTCTACTGACCTTTACTTCGGTGGTTTTCCTGTGAGACTTTTATCTTGCATTGCAGTACCAGGTTCTTCGTAAGAAATTTTATGACTCCTTAAATAGGACTCTGAGCACATTTCACAGTAATGAACATTGAGTCAGCTTTGACAACCTTGTAATAAATGAAGCATAATGCTAAAATATATTTGCCACCTTCATAAATTTTCCAAACAGGTAAAAATCTTTAGAATGCAAAACATTGAGTCAGTATGATAACATCTTCATTTCACTATTGATACATTCATATGAATACATCTTATTATTAACTTAATTTTTACCCCATATGTCAATAGATCTTTTTTATGAAAGTCACATTTAGAATTAGTAAAAATAGTAATTTACATGAATTTTATATAAAATAATTACAATAAGTTTGGTTTTTATGCTTGAATGAATATGCTATTTCTATCATTTCTTATAGGGAAGTCTCATAAATTTAACACATGCCTCAAATATATTAGATAGGGGTTAGTTGATATTCATTAAACGCATGTGATTTGTGACTTTTTGGTGTATGCCCCTCTTTGTAGTTATAAAAAGAAATGTTACTAATCATTAATGATAGATGAGTTCTTCTACTAGTTTCTTTTTTACCAAAGTGATCTATATTAATTGTGAAGAATGTAGGAACCATCAGAAACTCTGTTAGTGTTCTGGTTAACTGATGACTAGGATCACCAAGTCTCCGGTGCCTTTGTGAAATGCTGAATAGACATCACAGGTTCATAGACATCACACCACTTGCTTACCAGCATTTGCTGTGTGTCATCCTCAAAACTGTTGTGTGCCAGAATTACTTAATATTGCCATTATTCAATTTAAATTGATATGAAACAAAACAGTGATATCTGATTGTAAGAAAAGAATTCCTTCCATAGAAATTGGATCAAATACTATGGAAATAATAAATAATAGAAGTTATCTTGCAAATAAATTGCTGATAAGCCACATGTGAGTGAAGCAACCATAAAATAGCAGCAGACAAACAATAAAAGTTGTATAGATTCTTACCTCAGATTGCTGTGTAGGTGTCTATAAGTTTTTGCTACACATAAGAGAAAGAAAAACTTGAAATCATAAACATGAAACAAATTTGGCAATGTCAAATCAGTTTGTAGTGGTTAACTTTGCAATATCTTGTTTGATTGTGTTTTTTCTTTTCCCTTGGTAATAGCAACCTACATTAAGACAACAGACTTAGTCTTAATGAAAACAATAAGAAATTTTCTTTAATCTCAATGAGTAATAACTTATTAAAACACTAGTCTTACTGTTTACCAAAATAGTTGTAAATAACTTTTGTCAGATCAAACTTATTACTTTAATGGTGTAATAGTAATAATTATTCATATTATGAAAGTCAATGTTACCAAAAGTTTTAAAATTTGCTTATCTTATTTCTATCATGTTCATTTCTCTAGGCAACCATGACAAAGTACACTCCTACCAAAATGGCAAACCTCCCTAACATGTGTGTTGCCTATGTTAAATTATACCTGAGACTCCCAATATGGCATTTTCCAAAAATATAATTTTAGAAAGATAGAATCATGATGCTTTGCCAGAGCATACAGGTTTCCCAATGTAACTGAGGAAGTAAATTATGAATTGAATTATGAGAGATCCTGTGGTCAGCAATCCCATAATAATGCCATAGTGACAATGACTACCAAATGATGTGACAAACCAGAAGATGTAAACTACTTTCACTACCTCCACTCCATTTAATAGTTAAATAAATTAAACTATTTATTTAATAAACATTCACCTGGTGATGATTCAGTTAATGTAATATTATCCTTCTACTTTCTCATGCACCCTAATTCATATCAGCTCCTTCTGCATGGGTAATTTGGTCATTAAATCTGAAATTTCTCATTTTTAATTGAAAGTTTAGTTTATTATATCTCTTATATCTCTAAAAAGCAGTAAATTAATCAGAGTGTGCACCTAAACTGTAGACATACAGTTTTTCTATTTGAACGGTAGCTTGTGTGTACCAGCAGCAAAGAAACTTGGAGAGTGAATAGCAATGAAATCACAAAAGACATTTTCCACAGCTTGTGGAGAATTGAATATTTCTCCTTGTCAGAGTGGTCCGAAGCCTGGGAGCAGTGGTAGTCAGCTGGCACGAGGCCTGGGTGGGTGACCGAGAGTTTTTGCATCCGTCTTCTGTAGTTGAGCAGTATTGTTTGTATGACAGTGTTGTCTTGCAAAAGGAGTGGCCTGCCTCTGTTGACCAATCTTGATGCTTAATCAGGAGCATCCGCATCCTGTCATCCAGTTGTTTGTAGTAGACGTCTGCTATAATTCACTGACTTTGTCTCATGATGCTATAGTGGTTAATACCAGCCCTGGACCACGAAACAGACACCAGTAGCTTTTCTGAAGCTCGTGTTTGGACTGTGTTTTGACACTTCATCTTTATCCTACCATTGTGCTGCACACTTATGATTGTCACAAAGAATCCATTTTTTCATCTCAAGTAACAATACAGTGTTGAAACCGTTTACCTTTATATCATGACAGCAAAGAGGGTTTAAGAGAATTTTCTTTTGATGTTCCTTTAATTTATCCAGACCCCATCTATCCAGCTTCTTTACCTCTTGATTTGTTTTAAATGGTCCAATATTGTTAGAACAGTAATATCAAACCTTGCTGCTAATTCACTTGTAGGTTGAGATGGTTTTGTCTCACTAAAGCTTTCAGTTCATCTTGATCCACTTTGGTTTCAGGTCACCCATGTAGCTCATTTGCAAGACTAAATCACCAGATTGGAACTCTCAGATCATCAAGGTACAGTGCACTCATTATCCACATTCTTCCCAAACAATTTGTTGATCTTTTGAGCTGTGCATCGCTTTGAGTCATTGATGGAAATTATATTCTAAATAGTACAAATTTTGACTTATCTATGGTTTCACAAAAATGGCTGTACAAAAAAATTTGAAAGATAATCACAAGCCAAAGCGTGTTCTTGAAAGAATACGCATATGCCTTCACACACACATACACACACACAGAAAACCCAGAGGTTTCAAAGTGATGTCAGAGATGTCAACTGGCAACCTCAGTACTTAAGGAAATCAGACATTTGTTTCTTAACAACCTAATATTTTTAAGTCTTTAATTCATTTTGAGTTTATTTTTGCATATGATGAGAGATACAGGTTGTTTCATTTTTCTGCACATGGATACTGAGGAGTCCCAGCACCATTTATTGAAGTGGGTATTCTTTCCCCAGTGTGTGTTCTTGGTGCTTTTGTTGAAAATTTGCTGGCCATAAATATGCATATTCATTTCTGGGTTCTATATTCTGTTCCATTGATCTATGTGTCTGTCTATGTGTTACATGACTAATAGCCATGCTGTTTTGGTTTTTGTAGTTTTATAACAAATTTTAAATTCAGGTAGTGTGATGCCTCCAACTTTGTTCTTTTGGCTCAAAATGTGTTTTGCTGTATCGTTCTCCTATTTTTGAGTATGCCTTTGTGTTTACTTAAAATTTTGAAAAGACATACAAAGTTATTAAGGAAAGCAGTTTTATTAAATGCCACAGGGAAATTGTTACACAATTTTCTTCACATGGTGCTTTTTCTTCTAGTTTTGAGTCGTTAGGGGCTTCCACCAAGATTCACAAAACTACTGTGGAAAGGCTGTCAACCTGGCTCCAGTTTCAATCTGATCAGATCAGAAAGGCATCTTCACTTCCGTCTTTGAGTTTTGATTCTGAGGTATTTACTCATATTCAGGTTTTTGTGTTCCTTTTCAGCCACAGGTCAGATTTCTAAGTCTGAATTTCTATGTACATTTACAACTCCCAAATTTTTCATCTTTATTCACTTATATTTTTTAGATTTTGGAAATTCTTTTCAAGTCTATTTTCTGAATTATAAATATGAACTTCATTAGTGTAAATCTACTTTTTATTCTTTCTAGTGAACATTTCATTTGGCAATTATTTTCCATATAATTTCATACTTTTCTTCTCTACACCTGTCCTTATTTAACAGAACTAAAATTATTACCAATATTTTATATTACTGAGAATAAGAAACAAATATATTCTGCCTTTCCTTTTGTGTCATAAACTAAGTTCAATTCAGGAGAGAATTTTCTTTGCAGTCATTACCATATCACTTCTCTTTGCCTACATTTCATAATGCCTTCTGGACATTTTCTAACCACTTTTGTTAAAACCTGATTTGTTGCTATTCATGCTGCAAGGATGGCTGATGCATTTTATTTTAAAGCTCTTCCCCTAGATCTTATTGCAAAGAAAGGAAATGATTCAGGTTGAGTGCTGGGGGATAGTAAGGATGTGGGTTTTGAATTTCCTTTCGATAGTAGTTTTCCTGATCCTGGCAGAAGCCTCTAATTGACTTGAAACTAGAAGACAGAGAGTTGTGTAAAGCAAACAGCACAATAGTTCCTGCATCGTGACATAAGCAAATTCTAGTTTCATTAGTCACTCTGTGTGCCTTCTCAAATTTTGATAAAAACAAAGTTGTACTCAAAAATAAGTGAAAAATGCATTGCCATAGGCCTAGACTCATGGTTCAGAGAACAATGAGCAATAGGCCAGAGGTTACTGTCACTGTTCCTAGGTGTGTACCCTACAGGATTTGTAACTATGACTAAAAATCTGAAAGGCAGAACACCACAAAATAAGTCCTGCGTATATATCCTGAAGACCAAAAATCACATTGTTGTTGTTTTTGAATCCGGCCTGGGCTGGATTCAAACCCACCAGCTCAGGTGTACGTGGCCAGTGCCTTAGCCCGTTGAGCCACAGGCGCAGAGCCAAGATATGGTCAGATTTTTTCTTACGTGATAACTTAAATATTGGCTAAATACAAAATGCAGATATGAATAATTTAGTCTGCACAAGATTACCATTTTTTGATGCAATATTGAAAGAATATCCAGATTTTAGGGTCTGTATTCCCACATGGTAATAATATGCTGGTAATAAGTAGTAGCTCACCCTCTGGAAGAGATATAGACCATCTTTTTCTTAGTAACCACACTTTAAAACTCATGGAAAGATTCTTGAGTGCCCCAATTTTGGTTACTCCTGAGATAAAAATCAGTTCTTATTAATAGAATTCCGAGTTTTGACTCTGGGCTTTCATAATGTTAAGCTTCAATATGAGTGGAAAATTTGTCTGTTATCATGTAACAATATTCTATCATATTTTCTAATGTATCCAAGACAAAATTAAAAATCATGAGTGCTGAAGTCAGACATGCCTAGACTTGAATCCCAGCTTTTCAATTTTCTTTTCCTTGCTTTCACAAGTAAGCTCTGTAACTTAAAGCATCCTTTACACAACCTGTAGAAGTTCTTTGGAGGATCGAATGATAGTGTGTCTGCAGTGCCCAGCAGTGTGTGACACAGTAGATAGTGGGAGTCCCACCCTGGTTTCTGCTCCATATTTTCCTCATTTCAGTTCCCTTTTAAGAAGCAGTAAATGTGGTTTAATACAGTTGTTGGGTAAGAATTTATTAAGTCTTCCATTGCCCTGCATTAATTCATACTGCTTTATTTTTAATTCTCAAAAAAGTTTGGCAGGCTGCTGGCAATTTTAAAAGCAAAGGTAATACTAGTTTTTATCTTTTAAAATTTTTTTCAAATTAATATGAGGATACAATTTTTAGGTTACATTTTCTCACTTCAAGGGTAAAATCCCATTTGTAGAAGAGCCCCTCACCCAGGGGGTGTTTTATACACCCTCACAATATGCACATTGGGTGAGATCCCACCTCATGCCCTCCCTCCTGCCAAACGTCCTCCTCTCTCCCCTCTCCTACTTACCTCCACCCCGAACTGCACTATATTATTCTTATGAGCATGTTTATATATTGATTTTGTATTAGTATGGAGTACATTATATATTTATTTTTCCATTCTTGCAACACTTTACTAAGAAGAATGTATTTCAACTCCTTCCAGGTAAATGTAAAAGATGTAAAGTCTCCATCTTTTTTAATGGCTGCATAATATTTCATGATATACATGTACCACAGTTTGTTGATCCATTCATGAGTTGATGAGCACTTAGGTTGCTTCCACAACTTGGCAATTATGAATTGAGCCGCAATAAACATTCTAGTGTGATTGTCTTTGTCATAAAATGATTATTGTTCTTCTGCGTAAATAACTAGTCATGGGATTGCAGGGTCAAATGGAAGATCTACTTTTAGCTCTTTTGTCTAATCATGTTTTGAGCTATATTTTATTCTATCTTATAAAGATTGAGAAGAAATTAGAGAGAAGGTAATTTGTTGAGGCAAATATGAACAGATTAGATAGTAAAAATGTTTGTAGTGTAAGTTAGATATATTAGTAGGTAACAAGAAAAGAAACAATAACAAAAAATCATTTTTTATTATAAGATTAATGAATGTACATATCTATATATAGGTAGATACTTTGGAAAATTTAGTTGAAATAAGCTGACATAAGAAAAAAGAAAATTATACCACTTACAATCTCACCATTCTGAGTAGATGTTCTCAATATTTTGTTATATGCCCTTTCTTATATACTTAAATAATGCATACTTAAAATTGTATTGACTTTCTGAGATCTGATTTTTTCACATGATATGTTACTCTTTTCCTTGTTAAATATTCCATAGCATTATTTTAAGTAAATAATGACATTCTACTCTATAGGTTTATTTTACTAATCCCCTTATTTTGGGACATTTACATTTTATGCAATCCTTTTTTTGGTCAAAATTCTATTTTATCATGCTTTTAGTCAAAAAATTTTGGTGCATATCCATAATTATTTCCTGTGTACAAATTACTAAAATTGGAATTTCTGGATCAAAAATTGTAAACATTTTTAGGGTTTAATATCCATTGCCAAATTTTCCCCTTCATATTTTCACCAATACATGAAAAACACCAGTTTCCTTATATTGACTAGTTGTTAAATCCACTAATTTTTATTATTTTTTTTTATCATTTAATAAGTTAAAACATATCATCTTATTTTAACTTTTTCTATTAGTAGTCATATTGAACATTTTGGGATGTGTTTTCTTTTGCCATACACATTTTTTTTATGTTATTTATTTCCTTTGCTTCTGTTTTCTTTGATGTTTACTTTTTTCTCAACTATTTATTTTCCCATTACAAAATTTTCTCACTGTATTTGAGCTTTTCAATTTTATTAAAGTTCCTTTTTGAGTTTTAGTTCCAGACTTTCATTTAGTTTATTCATTTTAGACTTGGAAAGGCCATTTTTCCTTTCAGACTTTATGAATTCAAATATATTATCTTCCAGAAATTTTATTATGTTTAAATCTTTAAGTTAGTTACCCAAAGTGTATGAAGTAAAAAATGTATCCAACATATTTTTCTAAAGTGTTAATCAATTAGTCTATCCATTACAACCTATTGCATAATTCACCTTTTCTAGTTGATTTGAAATTTAGGCCACTATTCTTTATCTGAAGCCCTCGTAACCAGATGTACAAGGTGTCCCAAATCCACTATACATACAGGAAATGGGAAATTATAGCTAAATGTACCTTTATTTACAAATTACTCATTCTAAAATTTTACAAAAATATTTTACGGAGAGGTGGCCAACATGTAGAGAATATTTTGTAAAAATTTTGTAATGAATATTTTCTAAATAAAGGTACATTCAGCTACAATTTCCTATTTCTTCTACATATGGAGACTTTTGAGACACCCTATATTTTGGAAATTCAAAATTTTTTGATTGAAAATTAATGTAGTACATAAACCACATAACTGTAAGCATATGGTGAGAGGACAGATTAGGCTTCACTGATGAGGGTGAACCAAACCTGGGCCATAATAGATTGATGGGCTTTGGCTGGATAACGAGGGAGGCGAATACATATTGGATGGACAGAGTCCATACAGAGTCAACCTGACACACATACTTCTTAGCTGAACTATCAAGTATTTTTTTGAGAATTCATAAACAAATTGTTTTATTTGATACCCT
This sequence comes from Arctocebus calabarensis, assembly GCA_963573935.1. Classification (NCBI taxonomy): domain Eukaryota; kingdom Metazoa; phylum Chordata; class Mammalia; order Primates; family Lorisidae; genus Arctocebus; species Arctocebus calabarensis. The sequence goes on along the minus strand of CAUYON010070511.1, from coordinate 11,309 downwards.
TAACTAGCCTGCTGGGCAGGGTGCAGTGGTTCATGCCTATAATCCTAGCACTGTGGGAGGCTGAAGTGGGTGGATCACCTGAATTTAGCAGTTTGAGACCGGCCTGAGCAATAGTGAGACCCTGTCTATACTAAAAATAGAAAAACTAGCCAGGCATTGTGGCAAGCACCTATAGTCCCAGCTACTAGGGAGGCTGACGCAAGAGGATCTCTTACGCCCAAGAGTTAAGGTTGCTATGAGCTATGATGCCATAGCACTGTACCCATGGTGACAGAGTGAAAGTCTGTCTCTAAACAAGTAAGTAAATTAATTAATTAATTAATTAAAATTGGCCTACAGTTAGCTTATCAATTTACCCTAAAAATGTGCAATGTGACTGCATTTTATTTTTGTCCTTTGTCTTAAAAAATCTTGTTTTTGCCTCTGTTCCTTGGTTCCATTTATAAACAAACTACCTCACATGTTTGTATATAGTTTGCATACAAAATAAAGTAAATGACTGTGAGTTCTTTTCTAACACTAATGCTCCAGACTTCTCACAGACTACATAATGGGGGAAAATAACTGAATGTCTACTTTAGTTTAAAGTTTAGGTTAATATGGCTATTCAAATACTTATTTGGGGTCATTATTTCTCTCAGAAAGACTCTTCTGTTCCCTATTGCTTTCCTGAAGGTAGCATGTAGAAGAAGGAGTTTGTGACCTTCATCTCTTCAAGGCACTGGGAAAGGGGCTTCTAGCTTCATGCTAGCTCACTGGAATATATTTGTTGGCATGACCATGGCTGTTCAGTGGGAGTACTGGGTGCTCTATTGCCCCGTAGTGTGTGAACTTGTGCTAAGGTGCATTTTGGTGGTGCTTCCTAGGTTATCCAACCTGAACTTGACTTCCTCTGATATTAAAAATTCCTTCCAACATCTCATGAGGCACCCATTTGACCTTGGTTTGAGTAATCTGTGACACTGCCATTGCTGTAGAGCCATCTTTTCTTCACTGTGCCAATATCTTGTGGCTTTTCCTAGTCTAACTCTCAGGTACTTCCACGTCCTAAGACACAGAAACCAATGTGAATCAGGAAAACTAAACTTCAGGCTTGTCTCTGCCTACCTATGCCATGCCATCTTGGTGATGTGGCTATACTCTAGTTTGCTACAGGACACCGTCCTCCTTGTGTCCCTTGTGGAGGGAAGGAGAGAAAAAGACCCTCTGCCTCGGGACTTGTTCCACTTACCTAACGTGGGTTTCCCTCCCCAAATCATACACTACAGAAGGGGCATTTAGGACTTACTCATCTGGCTATTCTAATTTCCTTACTCACTTCCTAAAACTTCTTCCTGTGTTTCCTCTAGGACAGAGGGGTGGGATTTTTTTATTTCTGTGTTTTATCTTTCTTATGCCTAATTCCAGCAAAAATTTAACAGCAGTTCAGAGTCAGTACTCTTAATTTACAAAGGGATATTTGTGGGCTGGCCTTATACATTTAGCTCTTCATATGCTAATTGGGAGGAGTAAAGGGTTTTCTTGAGAGGCAAATCCACTCTTAAGTCTACAGCCTTGTTTGCAAAAATATTGGTGCATAATTTTGTTGTACACATCAGCAATAATGTTATTGTGACAGATCATAGGGATTCTTGTGGGTTGTTTTGGTAGCTTTATACTTGAAAAGACCTAAAAGAAAAGCATGTTGATAATTTTTAAAACATTAGATGTTGACTTTACCTCTTTCATATTTACATGGATGGAGCTGGAACACATTCTTCTTAGCAGTGTATCTCAAGAATGTAAGAAAATGTATCCAAAGTATACAGCCCTACTATGAAGCTAATTTATAGCTTTCATATGAAGTCTATAACCCAATTGTAGCACAAGAAGATGGGGAAAGGGGTAAGGGAGGAAAAGGGAGGGGGAGGGTGGGTGGAGAGAGGATAAATGGTGGGATCACACTTATGGTGCATCTTAGAAGGGACAGGTGAAACCTACTTAATGCAGAACACAAACATTTTCACACCATAAATGAGAAAATCCCATGAAGTTTATATCGAACAGTTGGATGAAAATATTTCAGATTGTATATGAAGCCTGCACACTGTACCCCATGATTGCACTAATGTACACAGCTATGATTTAATAAAAAATAAAAATTAACAATAAATAAATAAATAAATGCATAGAGAGAATTAACGTGGACAGAAACAAAACAAAAACAATACCTACTATAAGCCAGGAGTGGTGGCTCATGTTCTAGCATTTGGGAAGGCTGAGGTGCCAGAACCACTTGAGTGTAGGAGCTCAAGACCAGCCTGAGCAAGAGTGAGAAATGGTACAAAAAGTATAAAAATTAGCCAACAATGGCACACACCTATCTGCCCCAGCTACTGCTGAGGCAGGAGGATCACTCGAGCCTAAGAGTTTGAGGTTGCAGTGAGCTATGATAACTCTGCACTCTAGCCCAGGTGACAGAGCAAGACTGTGAGACCCTATCTCAAAAAAAGTGTAGACCATTTCCCATTATAATATATGAAGGACTTCTTTAAACTTGTGGCATGATTAAGACAGTTGAGTTGGACACCTTCGTGTGTGAGGAGTGGAGGTTTATTTAGGTCTTCCAAAGTCATGGGGCATTTAGCATGAGGGTGTTGTGATACATCTGTTAAGGTTTATTGGTTGCCATCAGTAGAAGTTGTTTCACGCTAATGTAGGCAAAAATATAATTTAATAGAATGGTGGGTAGCACATAGAATTCAAGGGAAGCCCAAAGACATCTGGATATATGGGACAATCAGATTTTGTCCAACTATTTATGTCTCTGTGTGGATCCTTTCTTGACTCTTAAAATAGAGGCTAATTGATCTGTTTGGTGTTAGGGACCCACCCCTTGTCCAGGGGAGCATAATTCCTCCAAAATTGCACAGTGGGAGGAGAAGAAATGGAGTGGAGAGTCGTTTTGAGAGGGTGAGCTGGGTTCAGTTTAGGGCGTGTGGCATTCCTTCTCATGACATGCTGTCTAGGCAGACCATTCTAATCTGGCTACTGAGTCCTGAGACTGGCAAACTCAGCGCCAGTCTCCCCACAGGTTGTACCGATTGGCTAGAATTTATGATTTCTTTTCTTAAGTGTTAAAAAGTTATGAAGAATTCTCTTTTGCATACTTTTAGACAAACTGTAACTACTTAAAAATAATACTGTTCTATATGCCTTTGCTTTGTTGCTATAAACTTTTTTTAAAGGATAAAAAGTAAAATAATACTGTTTTAAATGGTTGTTATATTTTGGTTTGGTTATCAAATATTATGATGGCTTTTTAAAAATAAATTCTTTCTTAAAACAAACTGTTCTCAATATGCTATAGCCACAGTAAAAGTAGCTTTTCTCAAAGAATTAGCAAGAATGGGAGAGGAATCCTGGCTTTGGAAGCCTGGGCTGTCTTATCCACCACTATTGCCCAATGTCTCAGGACTAAGCCATGGCAGGGCTAGAATTCACAGCCAATTTTGAATGAAAGGATTCTATTAATTGTCCAAGACTGGAAGTGGCACTCTTGAATTTTTTTGTAGTGGGACTTACTTGAGACTACATCATTGGAAGTGGGGGCTGGGTCAGGACTGAGTTTAGGGGTCTCAGACACTGGAACCAAGTTAAACATGCATGGCTTGAACTAATGCAGAGCTGAGAACTGACTCCTCAATTCTTCCCTAATTCCTGGAGTTGGCATTTGGTATATGTACCCCCATTATGCACAAATTCAGAAACAGATAAAGAATGGGTCCACATAACTATCCCTTGGCATGAAATACTCCTCCTCATCCCAGCTGGTTGCCTCTGCTCTGCCCTTTCTGTTTATCCTTCAAGACTCAGTTTTCTTTCTTCCCCTTCTCAGAACCACATCAAGCCACTTCACTAATTTTACTCAGAACTAATTTCATCATATTATTAATTAGTAAATAATATTAATTAATAATGCTTCATATTACTACTTCTCTTCTTTTTCTAGCCAGATGCTGCCTATCATTTATGCTTATCCTTCTTTGAGTTTTCCATCTCTAAATATTATTTCTGTCCTCTGTACTTGCAGGTTGTATTGTTCATGCCTCCATTTAGCAATTATGACTTACCTCATACCATGTATTGCTTCTTCTATTTTTTAAATTATGTTCTTAAACATACTGTACTTTACTATGAATCTATTTATATCTGGAATAATGTCTAGTACAGTTTGTATATGTGGAAGCATGTCATGTTACTGAATGCTGTTTTCTAAATTACGAGGAAAAGTGAGACCAATTGAGTTCAATTCCAGTTCCCAACTCCCTCTGTGTCTAAGACTACAACTTTATTTAGTTAAGACCTAAGGTTTTGTTTAAAAATTTTAGACACCAAATAAAAGGACCATTTATTAAACATATCTACAAGTATGTTTTATTTGCTCAACCTGATTACAAATGTTGAAACCTGGTCCTGTGTTTCTTCACAGTCCCTGGTCTGATTCTTAATGAATGGGAGGTATTTAACAAATACTAAGATGAAATACATAAGATTATAATAATATTTATATCTTATGTTATAGTTTAAATTATAAAAGATATTTAAGTTATTTTTTAAGTCAAAGCTAGTTGGAATATCTTTAACTTATAATTCTTGAGCACACAAAATCATTCTTCAAATAAATTCTATTATGCTAACTAAAAATAATACCTTATTGATGAATTCATTTTTTGTGTGTAATAGAGATGAATAAAAGAAGCATATGTGTGCATTGTGTATATACATGTACACATACTCACACACACACACCCTTTAAAAACCCCGTTTAGTCATCTTAAGAGTCAACTTTCTATTTATGGCAGGAACAGATTAAGCCTTTGTTGGATATGTTGACCTGTTCCCCAGTTTGATTTTGTACATTTGAACTTTTCAAACCATTTCCTGAATTTTGGATTGATTTTCTTTGACAGGTAGGGAACCAAAAATATCAGCCTGCTACAACCGAAAATGGTACAGACTCATTTATCATTTATTTCCTTTACAAAAATTTTTCTATATGGCCACTCTTTATCAACGCCTTTAATGCATTTCCAGATACAAATTACTTAGTTTGACAAAATCCTCACTTTTTCCTGGACATCTCATGATGCCAAATAGTGGCTTCCCCCACTCTTTCAGCAGCCACCTCCTGTTCCCATACATAAATGGCAGCCAGCAATGGCTAGAAACAAAGGACTCTCTCCCAGTCCCTGAATATAGTGACATTCATTCTAAGAGAAGCAGGGGCAGTTTTTTGAAAGCCGACTTCTTCAGCTGGACAATAACACACAATGAGTTATTGACTTGTTTATATACGGAGCTCTTTTCAGTAACTAACTCTGACTCCCACAGTCTGGACAAATGATTGATTTCGTGGTTAGAAAAAGAGAAAGCTCTTGCGCTAAACTCTGTAGTGCAAACTACTTCTTCCCCATTTGTTCCATAACTGAATAGGACCTTATTAAAATGCACTTTCCAAAAAAATACCTGCAGCTGGCCTTTATAACCATGTTTTGTATATATAAATAAGTAATTTGTCCCAGTCTTTTGTACATTAACAGACCATTGGGAAACTTGTCATATATATGAAGGCTGATTATCCTGTAGTTTATGCTAATCTGTATTAAGTATGTTGATCTGCATGTAAAATATGGATTAAATATTTATCATTAGATCAATATTTACTGGTGAAAAGCTTAGGTTTTTGATCGGTAGATTTACTTTTCTGGTTGGGTCTGTTGATGTATTAAGGACATTTTACACAACACATACGTACTTCGCATTTGAATCATCTGCTAGCCGTCTACATATAGAGAAGACTGTGCAGAACCACAGTTAGGGCAATGAGAGTTTGGTTGGACAAATAGGCTTTCACCCCTTTGGCTAGTACTTTTCTGGAATGTCCATATCAATTAGGTACATACAACACACTAGCTTGTTTGAATTAACTGTACCTTTTCTAAAGATATTAATACTTGAACTCTAGAGTGGTATTGAACTTTAGTTATTTTCTCCTGTAAAATAGATTTGATTTTATCTTAATATCACATCAAAATTTAATACACTGTTGATTTTTCCAAGCATTAAAATGTTTTGAAGGGAGTTAAAAAGAAAAGCCATCAATGGGGATCCACAGAAGAGGTGGTCATTGCTGTTCTGGTTGTATTTCTCCAGCAGGAGGTTTGAGCCTGTTTTCCTCACTAGGCATTCATAGAAGAGCTTCCTGAGCCAGTAAAAGTTTGAAGAATTCCTTTAAATTAAGAATAGTTTCAATTATAGTCACAAGGGGTTACATGCTTATATAGAACTGTGGATTTCTAAATTATGACCCGTTGAGGCTTCAGAGAAGGTACAATGCCTGAAGCCTTAGCATCAATAGTTTATAAAATAGAGTCAAAAGGTAAGAACCAGTGGAAATCACTTCATCATTATCTATTGCTTCTGGTATACTTTTGTGGATGTTTTTTCCCTTAATTTCTAAACAAACTGTTTGATGTGAACTTATTTCTTTTTATCTAATGTTTATTTAACTAGACCGTTTTTGTTTGAAACATTTTTGTTCAGTTTTCTTTGACAGAACCATTATGTTTCTTATTCCTCCTGTTTCTCTTATCATTCTTGACTAGTCTCTTAATTATTCTATTCTAGTTCCCATTAATATTGAATGAGCCCAACTTTAACCTAAATCTGGATGTCTAATGTTAGTTACAGGTTTCTTAGTCTGAGCACTAGGCTTGACAAAAATGGTGAACTAAAGAAACCTTCTTATTTGTTAGATTTTTATGTGAATAGTGAGTATTGGGATGCTTTCTCACATTTAAAAGGAGAAAGATAGATTTAAAACAAAGTTCTCTTTCTCCCATTTGGCAGGGATCTGGTTTTTCACAGTTATATAAAAATTTTAGCCACCTTTCTGGGGTTTTTTTGATTTTTAAATTTTCTGCACTTGTTCATACATGAAAGATCAGCTTCGGAAATCTCAATCCATTGACAAAAAGGTTATTCCATATATTTTAGATAAGAACAGCAAACATACATTAATCAGAAACAACAACAAAAAACAGAAAACAGAAGCATCTGGTTCTTTCTTAATGAAGAAAAAGAATGTTCTCATCAAAGCAACAAGAGAGAAGACGTCTATTAATGTTATCATATTGTGTGGTTTGAGGGAAAGACGATGTTAGCATGGCGTTTTATTAATATATCAGGGTGAAAATTCACACTCTTAATTTGACATTTCACTCTCAGTAACTTTCTCTAAATCATTGCTTTTAAAAGCTATCTTTTGGTCTTCTCCTCTTCTCCTCTTCTTCTCTTCTCTTTTCTCTCCCCCCCTCCACCCCATGTCTCTCTCCCTCTCTCCCTTCTCACTCTCCTCTCCTCTCTTCCCCCATTTCTCTCTCTCTCTCCCCCTCCTCCTTAATGCTGCTCTGAAGCTTCCCCCACCAATAAAGACCTTTCGCACAAGCAAAAAAAAAAAAAAAAGCTATCTTTTGGAATGGCCTATTTTCAGAAAAGACCCCACATAGATCTATATATTTTGCTGACTGACCATTTATTTCTTAGCATAGCGTCTTACTGAACTTCTTATTTGGGACTATGTTGATATGTTTTCACCTTCCCCCACACAGATTAGTATGGTGCTTTAGAAGTTGAATATTTGAATGGAGGTAATTTCTTCCAAGTGTGGTGCTTTCAAAGGTGAAGAATTCCCACCTTTAAAGGAATTACTTAGAAGCCCTTCTAAATGTCATGGCCCTGTGAAAGCTCATTAGAAACTGACTTACCTGCTGTGGCACCAAAGAGTTTCAGAGATCTGTTTTTGTTTTGTTTTGCTTCCCTTAAAAGAAAAATCTGCTCTTAAAATTTTTGCATTGGAAACTAATTTTGTAAAGAATAAATGAGGTTGGTAAATATTCTCAAGTCACTTTCTTCTATACCCATTTCTCCTACAATGAGAACTCCCCTGATAACAACATAAACAGACTAGCTTGTTGTGCCATAGTTCACACAAGTCTTCCATGTGTGGAAATTAAGGTTAATATTTAAGTTATTAGCATATTATATTTTTTGTATCATTGTATCACAGAAACAAATATTCCTTCAGGAAAGTGATCCTCAGAATAGTTCCTTTTTTTCTTTTTTTGAGATAGAGTCTCACTCAGTCTTCCTGTAGTTGAGCGCTGTGGTGTTATTGCTCACAGTGCTTCTCTTGCCTCAGCCTCCAGAGTAGCTGGGATTCCAGGCACCTGCCTCAATCCCTGTGTATTTTTAGAGTTGAGGTCTCACCTCTTGCTCAGGCTGGTCTTGAACTCGTGAGCTCAAGTGATCCACCTATGTTGGCCTCCCAGAGTTCTGGGATTACAGGATTACACTGCACCTGGATTTGTAAGAATAGTTTCACACGACGATTTTTTAAAAAGCTCTGTCAGTGGTTATCTTGTAGGGCAGGAGTGATAAACCACTGCCCACTGATCAAACCACTACCTACCTGTTATTGCTTTTTAAAAGTTTGATCAAAGCATAGCCATGTTCATTCATTTATGCATTGTCTGTTTCACACCACAATGACAGAATTAAGTAATTGCAATAGGGATTTTATGCCCCCCCCCCAGCCTAAACTATTTACTACCTGGCCCTTTATGGAAACATTTGTCAAGTCCTTAGCTAGGGTGATCATTAGAATAAAACCAAAAGATTCCTGGGCCTCTCCCTTCTAGCAAAATAGAATCTTTGTAACTGTATACAGAGCTGTATCACAATATATCATTAGAAGAAGTGATCATAGGTCTTATACTATTCTTCTAGCATAAAGGCAGGTATGAATTAAAAATTCATGTTAATTCAAACATGATTTTCTAGGCATACAATTGAGAAAGCCTACTTAAAACAACAACAGAACAGAACAAAATTTAAAAACATGGCCGTTATTTATTTTTTCTCTCATTCTCGATAAGGAGATATGGTATGTTGTGTCCATTGCTTAAGAATTGTCAAATATTCCATTTCAGAGGCCTCTAATTACTCTCTTTCTCTCTTTCTTCCTGTTAATGTCAATCTGTTGCGTGAACGTTATTGTAAGAGTTTAGCATTTTTTCTTTTGTTGACAATAGCATTTAGTTTCTATAGGGATTATTTGTAAAGAAATATGGAACAGACCACATTCACTTTTTTCTAACACATGGGTTAGCAGCAGTAGTAGAAGATCTTTATCTGGCCTTGAAAGTGAAGCAGGTTGGAGGTAACTGTTCAGGTATTTAGGTACATGATCCTTTGTTGTGACCATTGTACGGTGTTTGAATTTACACTTTCAGTTTATGTTCTTGACTTCTTATTTTGATATAACAGCAGCCAGTTTATTCCCTACTTGCAGTGAAGAATTTTCATAGAAAATATTAGCCTATTTTAGGCTCGGCGCCTGTGGCTCAACGGGCTAAGGTGCCAGCCACGTACACCTGAGCTGGCGGGTTTGAATCCAGCCCGGGCCTACCAAACAACAATGATGGCTGCAACCAAAAAATGGCCGGGCGTTGTGGCGGGTGCCTGTAGTCCCAGCTACTTGGGAGGCAGAGGCAAGAGACTCGCTTGAGCCTGGGAATTGGAGGTTGCTGTGAGCTGTGATGCCCTAGCACTCTATCCAGGGTAACAACAGCTTGAGGCTCTGTCTCAAAAAAAAAAAAAAAAAAAAATCAATTGTGCTGGGCACGGTTGCTCATACCTGCAATCCTAGCACTCTGGGAGGCTGAGGTGGGTGGATAGCTTGAACTCAGGAGTTCAAGACCAGCCTGAGCAAAAACAAGACCCCGTCTCTCCTAAAAATTGAAGAACTGTGGCAAGAGGATCACTTGAGCCCAAGAGTTCGAGTTTGCTGTGAGCTATGATGTCACAGCACTCTACCCAGGGTGACAGCTTCAAACTCTAACTCAAAATAAATAAATAAAAAGTCAACTGTATGGGTAGAGCCTGTGGCTCATCGAGTAGGGCGCCCGCCCCATATACCAAAGGTGGCAGGTTCAAACCCGGCCTCAGCTGAACTGTAAAACAGAAAAATTGCTGGGCATTGTGGTGGATGCCTGTAGCCCCAGCTACTTGGGAGGCTGAGGCGAGAGAATCGCCTAAGCTCAGGAGTTGGAGGTTGCTGTGAGCTGTGTGATGCCACGGCACTCGAGTCAACTGTATGAAAATGTTATTTTTGGATGATTTCTGGAGACTGTATACCTTAGGCAATTGAACAAGTTATTCCTTGTTATTAAATTGTTCAAAACATCCTAGGAAAAAAATCAGTTAAAGAGAAGACACAATATTAAGAAAAATAGCTATAGAAGAGTTATTATGGTTACTCAAATATGACACACAACTTTACCAATTTGAAAATCTATACAACATTATTTTCTAGGAAAAAATTATCAATATTGAGTCTAGAAGTAGAAAAACAAATAAAATAATCATAGAAGAAAATGAAGATAACTACTGATCTCCTTCAGATGGATCTGAGTCCAATTATTTTATGTGAGCTTACTTTTTTCTCATTAATGCAATATAGGTTCACTGAGGAAACTATGAAAAATAACATTACAGGCCGGGTGTGGTGCCCACATCTATAAATCCTAGCACTCTGGGAGACCAGGGCAGTTAGATCACTTGAGCTCAGGAGTTTGAGACCAGCCTGCACAAGAGCGAGACCTGGTCTATTTTGTGGCAGGTGCCTGTACTCCTAGCTATTTGGGAGGCTGAGGCAAGAGGATTTCTTGAGCCCAACAGTCTGAGGTTGCTGTAAGCTCTGACATCACTGCACTCTATTCAGGGTGATAGAGCGAGATTCGGTATAAAATAAATTTTTTTTCCTTTGGCACCAAAATAAACTTGTAGTAACTTGTTATTACATGTCAAGTGATCCTCTTGCCACAGTTCTATTTTTAGGAGAGGCAGGGTCTTGGTTTTGCTCAGGCTGGTCTTGGACTCCTGAGCTCAAGCTATCCACCCACCTCAGCCTCCCAGAGTGCTAAGATTGCAGGTGTGAGCAACCGTGCCCAGCACAATTGACTTTTTAAAAGAGAAATATTGATTGATTGAGACAAGGTCTTGCCCTATTGCCCAGACTGGAGTGCAGTGGGAATATCATAGCTCACTACCACCTCAGCACCTAGGTGATCCTCTCCTGCCTCAGCCTCCTGAGTAGGTAGAACTGTAGGCACACATCTGGCTAATTTTTGATTTTTTTTTTGTAGAGACAAGGGTGTTGCTATGTTGCTCAGGCTGGTCTCAGATTTCTGTTCTCAAATGATCAT